>BSBM01000445.1:7697500-7932500 GCA_027924585.1 Larix kaempferi
GATGATTATGCTGATGAAGGTGATGATGATGGAGATGTTGATGAGGAACCTAGAGATGACAATGATGATGAAGATGGTGATGATGATGATAATGATGATGGTGATGATGATGAAGACGTTGATGATGATGATGATGGTGATGCACATTTTATATTAATTGTATGGCTTGGTATAAGGTGGTTCTCTCAAATAGCTATTTCATTATTTCTACTTGTGTGTAGAGCTCTATGCATTCATCCAAAATTTTCCCGATCTATCTATCCAAGTTCATTCTACCTTCATTAATGAGTTTTGACCTCAAATTTCAATCTTCTTCTATGGTCAGGTATTATTTATCTCAAGGAATTTATTTATATGCAATGTATTTCACTCTAAGAACCTCTCATGAGTGATTATAAAAGATCATGCCCTAGCGTGTGCAATAGTTAGTTGATTCCTTCTTGCATAATTTCTCATGTAATTTTCCAATTTACTTTCGCACCACTAAATAGTCTCCTTCTCACACAACATATATGCATGTATGCATCCATTATACAATATGTGTCGTAATTAGTATTACTGATATGTGTCATTATGTGTCATTATCCAATATATATCCACATATTCATACACATAAATGGTGATTAAAAAATATAAAGGTTATTAGGACCTAAATGAATATTTGCATGCTCATGAGCCATGAACAAGTCCTTGAATCACTACACAAGCTCTCTAGACGGGAATTGCCCTAACACACAAAGAACGATCCATATGTAACTACATTAACAATTCTCTTTTATATGTAACTACACAAGCTCTTTGGATGGTGACCCTAGAGCTTGGATCCTAGCCTAAAAACCCTAGTTAGTAGCGTAAACCCTAGTTTGTATTCTAATCACAATGAAACACTATTATGTAGCCTAAGATCTAGCCCTAAATTATAATACATATAAAAATTAAATCATTTTCCTTTTACATATATATTCATGTGCATACATTTGAATCCAAATCACTATACACATATATGCATAGTTTCTCATCTATATAGCAAGGGTGCATACAACTAGAAAACCATTGTACCTAGCACCGGATACCTAATTTAGAAACCTAATGGTTTGAAATTGGTTGTACCATGAAGATTTTAATATGGTGGATATGCACACCTATGGCAACCTTCTCAATGAATGGAAAACCTAATATTATCATAACATTAGTAAAGCTTAGTCCAACATGTAGTAATGCTTACATGTTCTAGTGTTGATGGCGCACTAATGGATGCATGCAACTTGATGAGGGTGTATTCGTGACTCCATTGATGTAATGCAAGTCCTAAATGTCTTTAACAAGTGTTTGAGTGTCCAATAGATGAATTATGATGTCCTAATACCCCTCAATCCCTTCCAGACAGAATTCGAAAGCATTTGGGGTATTGGGGTAACAAGTTGGTGTGTTGAGGTGGATATAGCCTCAAAAATACACCTCATAGTAGTCATTTATTGTAATGTCAACTATATGTGTTTAAGTCAATGTGTCAACATAATATTAGATCGCTATCACATAATGATAAATTAAGGAAGTCCTAATTGTAAATGGTAGTGGATGTGATGGTCATCAAATCAAAGGTAGCTATATCCGTGAGTGAGAATTAATGAGATAGTTATACATTGTGCTCAAGGTTGTCCTATTTGTATGGTGACAATTGATTAAGAAATGATTCCATAAGTTGGTTATTAATTTGTTGCATGATCTCAAGTAGACAAAATGGTCAATATAAATACTAGTGATGATGTTTCATTATGTAGAGTATGGACATTTTGGATCTCATTATGTAGAGCTATTAAAAATCATGTTGGATCTCATTTTAACCTTTTGACAACAATGAGAATTTTCTATTTTTAAGTATTCTTTTCCTAGTACTCAAGTTCCCAATATATATCTTATGTGCCATGAGGTGTGATTTGTCCATCCATTTATTCCTTTTGTTTTTAGATTAATTCTGACACATGATTTTGGTTGAGTTAGCTTATGTTTATAATGTTTTCTTAACATAGATACCATTACAAGATTTTACATGTGGAAAGATAAACCAAGCTGAACTATGATATCCAACTTATGTTCTAAGATCTAGGTAAGCATCAGGTTGATTCACATTATCAACTAATGCATGGGCATCATTGGTACCAAAACTTAAGACCGCATCCCATGGATAGATAGAAGTAAAAACCAAATTTAGACAACATCACATCATGATACACACAACATTAGACAACAAGATACTAATATAGACAACATCGATATAAATCACATAACTGAAAATCCATGTACATCAAGGCTACAAAACTCATCCAAACATATATAATTTCTGGCAAATAGTGGAATATGGTTCCCAATGTACATACAATGGCAACTCGTGCCCTATAGAAAATGAGACAACTCATGCCGTAGATCCAAAATATATGGCAACTCATGTCGTAGATACAAAGTACATAGAAACTAGTGCACAAAAGTGCCACATCATGGCTAATGTACATAACATGGTGTGTCAAGCATTGTGACCACCCCCGTAACTCCCAGGCTCATCTCCAAAGTCGATCTTCCTACTCTTTGAGCTATTGGTACCTCGGGTCTTATTCCGTTTAGGAGTAGACCATCTCTCCGGGCTCTGGAACAAATGATATAAGATACCGTCATTTTCGAGCATTTGCAACATTTACCACATTTATAAAACAAATGTAGAATTTGAATCTTAAATAAATCACCTCTGATGCGAGTGGGAAATGTAAGGCAGGTGTCCTGGATCTGCGGAGCTTCTTAGCAATTCTAGACTACACCATTTACAACAATCATTTCATTGAAAAGTAATAATTGCTTAAATTAATTTTTGTTAATGCATCAAAATATTTTCATAAATTAGCTTGATTCTCACCGTGAACACCTCCGACGATGGACATGGTTGGGCTTCTGGGCTAGTAGGTGGAGAAGATGTCTAGACAACCAGCTCTGATGCAGTCATGCACGGGGGGGGGGGGCGTAGATGTAGTTGCAACCACTACCGGTGCAACCACTAGAGATATAGATGAGGATACTGGAAGAGTAGATGCCACAATAGTGATGGGAAGTGGGGAAGATATGGTGGTATGGGGTAGAGGAGGACGTCGTGGATGTTGAACCCTTGATAGTTGTACGATAGAGGGTATAGAACAAAAAGGGCTAGGGGGGATGTTGAGGGATGGTGCATGGGAGGGAATTCCTACATAGAGGGAGGAGTATGGATGGAAGGGAGGTTATGGAAAAAGAGGGGAAGCTGGAAGGAAGGGGGGGGGCGTGGAAGAATGGGGGAGGATGGATAGACAGGGGGGCATGGATAAATTGGGGAGGATGTATAGACGGGGGGGGCGTGGATGAGTGGGGGAGGATGGATGGAGGGGGGAGTATGGCCGGAGAGGGGAGGCTGGATAGAAGGGAGGGGGTGGACGGAGGGAGGGGTCTAGGTGGAAGCGAGGGGGGGGGACTCATGGGAGAGGTTGGAAACATAGGACTAAAATGGGGACCTATAGCTGTTGGTGGCACCTACATATACATTTGTAATATCACAATTTAGTAAACAAACAATAAATTAAACCATAGTAAGTCGTAACAATTCAAATTAAAAGCGTGTTTTTAACTACACATTGTACCTATTTATATGGTGATCTTCCAATCCATGGCGGGGATGGTTGATCACCGTAGTCAGGGAACACCTGTGGACACCAAAATGCATGCATGTTATGAACATGTTAAACAAGTCATTATATAGGCAATCAAGATATTCAAAAACATTGTACGAACTATCAACGTGTATGCCATAAATATAAATACTTAAGTAATATAAATGCCATAAGTAATAACAATATTGTGTGAGGTACTGAAAATACCTCCGTGTGAGGTGCCACAATTTCAATTGCAGCTGCCATTGTTGCATCCAGGTTGGGAGATCCTATGTTCTCCCATGTGGTTGTCTTAGCTCTGAATAACTGTACATTGAATTAATAGTTTAAGTCAAACAAAAATACTTTAAAAATACTTTACAAGTTATCAAGTGATGATTGAAAACACATTAAAAAAATTGCTGACCTGATCCATATAACAACCCTCGATCGGGCCAGGGAAAGTGTGCCCACAATGGGGACAAATATGTGGCATTGTCCCCATCGAACTGGAATGCCTAGCATGACTACCACTAGTCACAGGTCTATCCTGGCCCTGTCGTGAAGGACCTGCACCTGGATCTCTATCAAGGTCAACCGACCCCACCACTGTAGTTGTTGCTACAAAGGAGGTGTGTTTGAGGAGTCCAGGTGCAACATTCATCATTACCTCCTCGATCTGATCAAGTCTGTGGGGTAACTGAGGTGGTTGGGAGAGGGCTGGGGTTGCACATAGGAGCTAGTGGCCCTCTTAGTGGGTTCCTCCTGGCAGCAGGTCGATCTTGAGTAGAGCCACGCACAACACCCTGGAACTCGGTTATGTCAAAATAGTTGACATGTAAACCGAGCATAAACTCAGCCCACAGTTGCCAAAGGAAGTACTGTGGAACCTCCCTATTATTGCAGGGAGGTTTATTGTTAATTTTTTAGCATTAATTCAACATACTCTAGGATCTTTACTGAGAGAATAACATGTACAACATATCAAGTATAAAAATGCATATCAATCACACCAAGCAATCACATGAGACAATAGACACACAGAGTTTCACTGGGGAAAACCATAAAGGTGAAAAAACCCACAACTTCCTCAGAGATAGAAAGAGCAATGATACAACTCAAGTACATAGAGATAGTCCTCCTAGCAGCTGAATCTCCTCCTCCACTAGTGTGCCACTTTCTGAGAAGTGTAGAAGTGAATAATGAGATGATCAAATAGAGTGCCTCCCGCACTCTATTTATACATGACCTAACCTGCCTAATAACCTAGCAGGGTCAACTTGTCTAACTTAGTCTAATAACCCATGGTTATACTAATCAGGGCTGACCCCACACTTCCTGGTTTAATAACCCATCACTTGCAAGTTGCGACACTTGTCAATACAAATGACGACACTTCCATATAGAGAAATAATAACATCTCTATAGGAGTACAATATACATAAATGAAATACATTCCGAAGTTACAATTACATCAACATTTATCGTACACCATGAACCACCTCTGCATCCAATTGTCCCTCCATGGTTGGTAATGACACCAATCCATGTAGACACATGGATTTCTAGTGTTGGGAGGTTGTTGTGTTCTTGGATCAGTGAACATACTGTATAATTGGGCCTTTGTAATATTCAAATCTTTTATTGCTTCCTTGGAAATGCCCATGGAGTAATAGTCCTGCATCCTCGCTCTATATTCAGTCATGTCGGTCAATTGGTGATGTGCATGGATGAGGGAGTCAATTGATCTCTCAATTGACATGGCAAGAGACACTCGAGATGGTTCCCCCGTGTTTCTTAGTTCTCGAGTGTGCACTCTCATTTCATTTACATAATGGTTAAGGTCATTGCGTTCAACATTTGGTTGGGGGTTTTGATTTTCTTCGGCATTTGGATTTTGTTGATGGTTTTCTTCGGCATTGGGTCAGAGGTTTGGGTTTTCTTGTGTTCCACCGGACTCTAGGTTAATATTTTGTTCACTCATTGTTTCGGTTTACAATTTGCAATTGAAAATTTATCCATTGTTTTAAGAATTTGGGAATTATTAACAATTTAATAAACAAAACAAAAAAAAAATGACACAAAGAATGAATAAAATGACAAAAAAAATGGAATTTACCTATCTAATTGACATGTTGATGAGTTGGTGGATCCATTTGGTGGGTTTTGGAGTGTAAATGGCATCTTTTGGTGTCTGTAGTCATGCGCACACGGAGGGGAAGTCGCGTTCGGCTCCAATGGGTAGAATGGGAACATTCTGCTATGTTTTTTTTTTTTTAACAGGAGTGCGTGCACGCCCTTAAGCAGGCATGTGCTTCGGTTTGGTACCAAACCTAGCAGCGTGTGCACGCCCCTAAGTGCACATGCGCTTCGGTTTGGTTTCCGAAACTAGCAGCGCCTGCGCACTACCTTAGGTGCATGCGCGTGGTTGTTTTAATCCCGCTAGCACATCCCCGTTGCAACAATTTTGTGGAGCAACTTTGTGCGCCCGCCCTGAAGCAAGACCTAAAATTTGTACAATGGGTACTATGATATGTCTTTTGAGTCTCCTAAAAAATTCAAGGTTTGAGATCACCAAAAAAAATCTATATTCAAAATGACTCTACTACCAAATGTTATGCACCATATTCCCATAATAGTGGAAAAATAAAAAGAAAGAGTAACCCAACACCTTGAGAATGACATAAACTAATGAATTAGAATCCTATTCAATGGGGAAACCTCCTTATACAAGGTATCAAATTTACAAGGCAAGTCGAATGTTCCTAAAACTAGGTCTCCTTGGTGTGTGTGTGTGTAGGAGACAAAGGGTACAATTACAATTAAGGTCCCATCCGACCAATAAGGACAATACTAATATAAAGAGAAATGTAATGTCATTATATATAGGGATTAACATAATACTTATTGGAATAGGTGCTTGGTGTTGTGGAATTGGAATCATAGAGGGTGAACTTGAATCTTGAATATTTGAGTGGATTCTTTAAAGATTCTTATGCTATGGCAGTGATGGTGCATAAGAATAGCCTTGGAATACAAGGATGAAATCCATACTTGTCAGGACTGGATAATCATTCTAAGAGTACATAGAGGTGTCTAAATAGTCACATGCATAGGATAAAACCTTGTCTCAAAGGTTTTAATCTATGAAAATTGAACTGGAGGCATAGTTGCAACCTAATTTGATATCATTGAGGAGGAAGGATGCTCAGGATCATGGAAACATTGTAGTAGGGAATCAATGAATTTTTTTTTTGAGAAGGTGAGAATATCACTTGTTGTCTTTGTTACTAGAACCATTTTTCCATGGATTTTCCTTTGACGAAAATCTTGGAAGTCGTAGAAGATGTCCAACCACAAGTGAGTTGAAAGGAATACATGGATGTTTCGGGTGCCTTAAGAACACGTATGAGCAAGTTCATGATAGAAGGTCAAGAACATGATTTGAAATGTGAGGGAATATATGAATCTTGTTTTGTGAATGTGGAAAATGTTGGTTGATGGTGGAATCCTTGTTAGACATCATTTTCAACCATATCATTATAAGTGAACGTACTTCTAAGGGACTTCATCATAATCCTAAGAGTAGCATGGCCTTATTCAAGGTTGGGGAATGGTTTGGTATTTTATACTTGACAATTCTTCCATTAGATGATCATAGAGTCATCTTAGGACAAGGCTTTCTCAATTTGTCTAAAGTATGTCCCATTCCCCATGGGAATAGTTTCATTATCTTGGATGGGGCTAAAGTTTGTGTTGTGCATTTGATGAAGTCCTAGAAAAAGGATAGGGAGGGTTTTGAGACTATAATCATGAAGTTGGTTGAGGTATCTGATGATTCCACAAGCAGGTCTTGTGTCATCGCACAACAATAAAAAGAGTATTTTTTTGGAAAAGAAACCTTGGCAATTCAAGATAGTATTGTCCACTCATAGAGAAAGTTCGCAACAATGGAAAATTTGGTGAAGACAGTCTAAGACAAGTTTAATTGATTTTTCACTTTGGTGAACCAAAAGTGGGATGTTAAGGAAGGACAAATACTGCACCAACTGTAGTTTCAGGAGTTCATGACAAAGGAACCTACCAAATTTTACCCTATGGCACTATGGATGGTGCACTAGAGAAGGTTTTTCAAAAATATTCCAAGTTTTTAGTGCAAAAATGACCTATTTGTTGGGTCCAAGTAGTGTAAGGAGGAACTAATATAGCATAACTCTCAATTGGAAAATGTTCGATTGGTTGAAGGAAGTGTTAGTGAATTCGATCCTTTTATAGGAAAACTTAATCATGGTGAAGTTTAACAAGTTGAGGGAATTGTTGACATTGTTTCGAAGGGATCATAGGACTTAGAGACAATGATATTAGAGGTTGCTCAACCACTCATTCAGAATAAGGGATTAAGAAAGTATGCTATGAGGAAGCCCAAGAAAAGACAAAAAAAAAGGAGGCAAAGGAACCTTTGGTGAATGCAAAAGCCTTGCTTGATTAAGACAAACTCAATGAAGCCGAAGGGTTGACATATGTGGCTTTGGTAAAGAAATTTCCACAATTCATGTTTGTTCAATTTCAAACTTATAGAAAACTACAAAATCCAAATAAATAGATTCAATTTCCATTGTGAGTCTCATTAATGACTTATCCTCAAATATTGTGGATGCTAGAGAAGAATTAGATGCACTAAATATGAATTAGTTAATTAAAGAGTTGCATGGAAATGAGAAGTTGGTTTAGAATATTATAATCAATAATGAAATATTTCTATTTAGAAGGGGCTAAAAGGTATAAGATATCAATACTATTAATTAGTTATCAAAGGAATTTTCAGAAGATAAAAGAGGGATGGATTACGGGAATGGAGAGGAAAATAAAGGTTCATCAATTAAAAAAAATCAAATTAATATAAATTTCTAAAAATAGGTTAAAACAACAATCTAAGGTTCAATTGTATCAATAGAAAGAGAATGAGGAGAAAAGGAGAGAATAATAATTTTAATAAATCTAAAAATAATAAATCCAAAAAAAAATTAAGGAAGAAGATAATCATAGAAGAAAAACCTATTAAAAATAAATATCATGAAAATGATATAAAGAAAAAAAAGGGGAATAATAGATTAATTTCAAAGGTTATTGTCGGTGTTCAATTTAATATTATCAATGGCATGCTTTCAATTATCAATACGTTTCAAGTAGGGTTGGAAGGTGCGGGGGGAGTTCTTATGGACTCTGAAGGAAACAAGCTGACTGACTACGCATGGGAGATTGGAAGGCAGACAAACAATGTTGCGGAGTGGCTTTCCTTACTCAAAGGAATTGATATAGCTAAGGAAAATAATGCTCAGGACCTTGTAGCCATTGGGGACTCCCTTCTGGTGATTTAAGAAGCTAGGGCCTTAGCTAAAATGGTTCGTAAACCCTCCTCCAAATACCACTACCATTTTTTCCACAAGATCAAGGAACTCAGGTCTATATCTCTCTACCACGTTCTAAGGAACAACAACAATTAGGCCGACTCCATGGATAATATAGGAGCAGGGTTAAACTGCTGTATGATGGTTAGAAATGGACACCCCATTGCAAATAATTGGGTTCCATAATGTTTTGGATCACCCTAGCTGTCCTAGCATCCTTACCTTCCAGCTAACTTGCCTTAGTTTCATTGGGCCAACAATGGCCTCCACAAAAGTTTGGTTGAAGTTAATAAGGGTCAAGCTCAAGGTCTTTTCATGATCCCATCTTCCGTTACTAAGACACAAGCGACGACACCTACTATCTGGACCATGCAGGCTTGCATGCAAAAATTTAATGTGGACAGATGGAAGAGATGCCTGCTCCTATTTCAGGAATTTGGGCAACGGCATATCTCATACATTCCCTCTCTGCATTCTCTAGATTTTGGAACGGTTTTGGTTCAGGCAATTTGAATTACGGTGCAACATGGATTGTGGAAACACTAGTGGTCACTCTGGGCTCTTCCTCCTGGCACTGCAATTCCACCAATGCAAGACTCACATACAGGTTAATTTCGAAGGTTTTTCTCTGCAGCGTTATCTCTCTGCCCTCAAGGTGGTGCAGGGGAATGGGCTCAGTGAGAAGGACGCTCATGACTCCCTTGTCAACAAGATCAAGCATGTCCATCATGGGAATCCTATAAACTCTGAGTTCGATAGAGGGTGGTTGCAACAGGACAGTGGATAGGGATTGGAAACCTTGCCAACGATGTTCAAAATAGTTACGAGCTAGGTTTTGGTGTTCAGAAGAATTGGCATCCCACAGATGCTGGTACCAATCCAAATTTTGGAGCTCCTTTGCAACATGGTTCTTTGCAGCAATGGGGAGATAGGAACTAGCAAGCTCTAGAATTTGGTAGAAGAAACGACGGGCATTGTGAACCTGGACTCACCTCAAGGATTGGAAAGTCCCCCTCTTGGCATGCTGTCTCATCATCAAGACATAGAATCTTAGGTATGCTAGTTGAGAGGTGAAAATAAAGAACTGAAAAAAGCTCTCTTTCACCTTGCCACCCTTGTTGAAATTTCAATGTCTGATGCTAGAAGCACCAACAAAAAAATGAAAGAACAACTTGACAGTATGGCTGGAAAAATGGAATCAATGCATAGTCGTCTCAAGATCGTCGAAGCCAAGGTGGATTGTATCAGAACCAGCAAGGACAACAGCCCTTCTGCGATCCTGGGCATGAAAGATAACGAGAATTTGGTTGCAGGTAGCAAGAAAAAAGTTCGTCGCTCAGCAGACAACTGAGCTTTGGATTTTCTATGTTATGCATTTCTTTAATATGTAATAGGATGATATAGCAGACTGTCTTATTTCCTTGTTCGGTTTAGCTGTTTTTTCTGAAATGTAAAGACTGGTAATGAGGTGTCTTCATCCCTCTTTTTGTTGGGTTCAGTCTTCCCAATTTTTTTTATCAATCCCTCCTTTTTTAATATAAATCTTCTTACCCGTTACTGTAAAAACAATTATCAATAAGTTTCAACATGTCTTCTCTATTAAGATTGGAGGTTCTTAACTTAATCTCAATGGCTTCATGGAATAACCTCTTAGAGAGGTGGTCAACCTTAGCAAGGACTTTAGTATTATCTATGAAAATATGGTGCCTAAAGTCTATAGAGTGTTAGGGTAAAGTTGACCTATGGGATCTATTATTTTTAATATCAATGATTGATTTTTTAATCCTACGATAAATGGAACGACCAATTTTCTCTATGTAGGACAATCTGCACGAGATTAGAATTCCATAAATGCCTTGGTTTTGGAGAGTTTAATGGGATCTTTGGCGGAGTTAATAAGGTTACCTACCTGAATGGGGGGATTTGGGATGAGGGATACCAGTTTCCACCAAACTTTATAGAAAAAACTTGCAATACATGACTCTCAAAAAGACAATAGAATCAAGCATAAGGAGAAGGATGATTTTGTGGCGATTGGTAGATGTGGAAGGCATGAGAATGGGGAGCTTTCTTAAGAGTTTGACAAAGAACGAATTAGTTTGTTTTATTAGGAGGATGAAACTCATAGTGACAAAATTCCATGTTGATTGTCCTCTGAATCAAGCATAAGGAGAAGGATGATTTTGTGGCGATTGGTAGATGTGGAAGGCATGAGAATGGGGAGCTTTCTTAAGAGTTTGACAAAGAACGAACTAGTTTGTTTTATTAGGAGGATGAAACTCGTAGTGACAAAAGTCCATGTTGATTTTCCTGTTATTCACATTGAGGTTGTTTTAGATAGTATTTCGCCCAATAGTGGGACAATTGCAATGGTGCCTTGGATATTTCATTGAGTTACAAATTGGTGACTTGACAATCTTAAGGAAGGATGGAGACCCTTCTTTTATTCAATAGAGTTTTACAATAGAATGAAGTGTATATGGAACTGATTATTTTGGGCATGAAAATGTGCATCTTCATTGGCTTTAGTTCATTGGCTTTAGTGTGATAGTTAGATTGATGACCAATGTTTTTTAGAATGTAAGAATTGGCAATGTACGAAAACATGGAAAATTGGCTAAGGTGATAAAGAAATACTAAGTTTGAAAAGTGAGTGTTGGACAATTGAGTGACATTCTTGGTGAATATTGAGTTGCAACAATAGCAAGAATGTTAGAAAAATTAATGACCTTCTCAATGAAGGTTGGGTGGTAGAAACAATAGCAACATTGGACAATTAAGTGAAATTATTAGTTAAGGCTAATTTGTAGCATCAATATAGACCATAGTGACAAAAATGTTTTCATCCTAGAAATAGTGTGTGGAAGAATTGTGTAGATGCACTTTAATTCAACAAGCAGTTTGAGTAGTGGGTAGTTACATGGTGATTCTGGCATTGTAATTTAATGGTTGAAGGAGTCAATCATGAATAGATGTGATAGTATTAGCAGAAAACTTGGGAGAACAGTAGAGTTCTTGGAGACATTGTTGAAGATGAGAATGATTTTAAGTAGGGGAGGATGTAAGGCCCTTTCCTTGGAATTTGCAATGGGCACCCCTTCCCATTTATTGAGATGGTCATTTGAAAGGTTTGGTTGGTTGTGCTGGTAGGTTGAAAGTATAGACAAGCATGCCTTGGGTGGTATTTCATAATGGAAAGACATGCCTAAGTGTTGAAGAGCTTGGAAATATATTTGACTAAGTATGGTAGCACTATGAGTGTTGTCATTTGAGTTTTTTTTAAAGTTGCATGATGGATTAGATAATAAACATGATGTTTGTTGGTTCATAGCAGCATTGAGAAATAATGCCTTGGTTTGTGGGAATAATGCCTTAGTCTATTGGAAAGAGTGCCTAGTTTGGTTGGAAATGCATATCAATTTTGATAGATGTTGGATCGACATGACGTGAAGCAAAAGGAATGGAAAGGAGTGTTGGAAATTGTCCAAGTGGGACAATTGCAACCATTAGATGTAGGAATTTGGTATTCCTTAGGATGTTGTGCATGATTTTTGGATGTGGACCCAAGGGGTTGTACATTCCAAGACATGGTGGATAGAGTGGAGTGGATTGCACATTTGTGTCCACTTGAGCATGGAGTATAATGAATTGCACCTTAGAATAAGGAAACTGCAAGGCACCGTAGACCTGTAAAAAGAGGATGCGACCATTGTGCAAATTCATTCAAGAAAAGCATGGATATCAAGGAGTTAGCATGCATTAAGTGGGAAACTAGTTCTTAGGTGATAAGTATAGGTTTTGGCACAATGAATAAATTAGACATTGGTTGAGTCTTAAGTAGTTAGCAAAAATTACATACACAAATTGGTGCATGTCTAAGGAATCATAAAGCTATACTAAGATTATTGTAAGTGAGGAGATGTAATAGTATGAGTATATCCATATATTATTCATGGGTTATACTCGAAAAGTATTGTGGAAATAGGTAATTGTGTCTTCGTTTATTTGTACATTTGTAAAAGAGTCACAAAAATATTGGTGAAAATCACTTGTATTATTCTAACGTTATTTATTAATTATTTAAGTTTTTTTCAATCAACCTTTGGGTGTCACCCATACTTCTGTGTTGTGGTATATTACTTAGATGTTATTGTTTCTTGCATTCTTCAAGTTGGATAAGTATTGATGAATATAGGCAAGTGTTAAATATCATCGGGATTGTTTAAGACCATGGTCAGATGTGCGTCTTTTGTTAGAGAACATCATTGTACTAAAACTTATTTGTATATCTAACAAATTGCAAATTAAGGTGTAATTATGGGAAATATCTTAAGTGAAGAGGCATAGTTTTGGTTGTAGTAGGAACATGTCTGTAAAGCCCCTTTAGCCAAGGCAAAGAAATGCCACATGACCTAGCGTGTTGAAAGTAAAAAATTTCATGCAAGACTTGCAAGTGAATGACATTATATCTCTCATTAGTTTTAGATTTGTGTTATTGCAATCATAATTCTAGAATGAGAACTGTATTACATATTTGTTTTTAGAATCTCTCTCTCTCTCTCTCTCTCTCAAATTCATATTTTTGCTATCGAAATATATTATAATCAATCATCTCTCTCTCTCTCTCTCTCCTCTCTCTCTCTCTCTCTCTCTCTCTCATCTCTCTCTCTCCTCTCTCTCTCTCTCTCTCTCTCTCTCTCTCTCTCTCTCTCTCTCTCTCTCAAATTAATATTTTTGCTATCGAAATATATTATAATCAATCATGTGAGTTACAATCTACCATATTTGATCGTAATTATGGTCAAGATACAATGAAAACCTCTTAGAATTACAATTTTGGAAATGATTAAAGAATAAGACATAATCCCATCCAAGTTATTAAAATGTAAATGGAAAAGAGAAACAAAGACCAAAATATAGTAGTTCTCACATTCTTCATTAGGTTATGAAGTATTTTTGAATTTTAGGTTGAAGGATGGGGGCATGGGATACAGGACACTCATTCCACCCCTCTTCTTAATTCCTATTATGGTAGAAAAAATGACAAAAATTTACTTGTGGAAACCATTCCAAGCTCAAACTGCGATTTCAACAACTTCAAACTATAGTTTTAGACTATAATAGGCACTATGAATTCATCCGGATTAGGGAAATTGCAATTTTAGCAACATAAATTATTAATTTCAACAATGACTTGTTGGGTTTTTAGAGAGATGGCCATACATGAGGCGATATAATTTCCCAATATCATATGTCAAGGATGGGAGGTTTAATAAATTATCTTCCAAAGTATTCAAATGTAATTAAAGTTCTCAAGTGTTTATAGTAGAATTAAATTCTCATATCTAATTAGATCTTAATTCAAATTTAGTTTTTATAGAAAATTGATTAGATCTTATGAACCACTAGCAAAAGTCACCATCAAGGTAGAATCCAAGTCTAACATAAAAATTATATTTTTAATCATATATGCCTATAAAGAAACATTTCAACATAGATTAGTTCCAAAGGATTTGAATTAAATTATAAATCAAGCCCCAAGTTAATAATAAATGGATTGGAAATATCTAAATATAATATGAAAATAGATATAGTACTAAATTGTTATTGATGGCCATTATAACAGGGAAGTGGGCTAAGATGAACAAATAGACTAATACTTTAGCTGACCAACTTTGAATATTTTCTATCTATATTTTCTATGTGAAAATTTAACGAAAATTTATATCAAATTTTTTTTGCAATGAAATATCTAGTTCCTATATTAATAACATTTAAAAATTAAAAATTAGTTAATTTAGAGAGGCTACGGAGACATGAAATATTGGGTGATAGGTATTTATAAACTGAAGCAATAGTAAGTTAGGAGAAGTGCAATGTTGGATTGTAGAGTAATTTTCTTGGTGAAGGATAGGTTGCAGTAGATGTAGTGACAACAATAGTGGCGTTGACATCTATGAAGTAGTGTGAAACATAATTTGGGGAAGGGTACTTAAGTTCAATTGATAGTTTGAGTAGTGGGAGGTTGCATGATGATTCTGGCAATATCAATGCAAAGTGGTTGAACTAGTTGGTCATGGATTGATGTGCTAGTCTCAACAATAGAGTTTGGAGTACAAAAGAGTTCTTGAAGATGTTACTGACAATGAAAAATATTTTAAGTGGAGGAGAGTGTAAGGCCCTTTCCTTTAATATGGAAATGGGAACCCATACCCATTTTTTGAGACCATAATTGCTATATTTGGTTGTGATGATGGGTTTCAAGTCTTGGAAAGCATATCTTGGTAGTTTTGCAAGATTGAAAGGCATGCATAAGTGTCAAAGAGCTTACAAGTAAAGCGATTTAGCTAAGTATAGTATTAATATAAGAGTTTCCATTTGAGGACTTTTATAGAAGCTACATGATGGATTGGATGATGCAATGTTCTTTGGTTAGTGGATTCATTGGGAAATAGTACCTCAATTTATGGAAACAACACCTTAGTCCTCAGAAAAGTGTGCCTACTTATGTTGGGAGTGCATCACAAGGTAAACATAAACTCAGCATGACATGAAGCACTAGGGATGGTATGAGTACATTAGACATTATTCAAGTGGGGGAGTTGGAACTATCAAGTGCATTAGACTTTGGTACAACCTATGCAGGAGTGCATGATTCGGTTCAAACGTAGACCCAAGAGGATGTGAATTCCAAGGCATGGGAGACATTGATGGGTGTATTGCATATCTTGGTCCACTTGGATGTGAGGCAAGTTAAACGACACCTTATAAGAATGAAATAGTAAGGAATATTCCACCTATACAGACAGGATGTAATAAATTCAAAAGCATTCATTCATTTAATCCAGAAGTGGTTGGAAAGAGTGAACATACAGGTACAAGATGCTAAGTTTGGTTTTTTTTTAAATGAACAACTTGGATACTCACCTAGTCTTAGGTAGTCTACATGGAGGACTTAGACAATTTGGAAAGTGTACAGGGCATGGAAAATATAAATTAAGATTGTTGTAACTAAGGAAAGGGAACTATAGGAAGAAAACTCATAGATGATTTAAATGGGTTAGATTATGTAAGTATTCTAGCAATAGGAAGTTGTGCCTTAAGTTATTTGTACAACTGTAAAATGAGTGATAGGTAGTGGATAAACTCCCTTGTCGTATTATTCTAACATTATTCATATTAATAAGTTAAGGCATCCACAATAGGTGCCTCCCATACTTCTATGTTGCGGTCTCTTTACATTATTGTATGTTAGTATTCATAGCATTATTCTAGATGGCTAAGTATTAATGAATATTGGCTAAGAGTTAATGTATTGATGGGATCTTTTAAGGCCACAGTTGGAATTGTTCCAAATTGTTAGATAACTTTATTATAGAGCTTTAGTGTCAATCTAAAAAGTTATATCTTATGGCGTAGTTATGGTAAGGCATTAAGTGAAGAGACATAGTTCAGTTGTAGTAGGTATAGGTTGGGCAAGCCCTTGTGGTTGAGGCAAGGTAGGGTTGCATGACCCAGCATATAGAAATTGAATTTTTTTAGCAATTCTTGTAGGTTCATGATGGAAATTTTTATGTTTCCCTATCCCATTTCTCCCAACATTTATATGCATTGTAGAGTTGGTTCCAATCTCCACATAGACAAACTCGTTCTAGAGGGGATCAATATCCTTATCTAGGTTTCGATCCCTAAGGATTTTATTGTGGAAGTGACGTCATTGAAGCTTCATCTCTCTGATAATCAAGGAATGCCTCTTCCATTGAGTTTTAGGCATTCTAATTTTAGGTAACTAGTACATTCGTTATTTCATGTATCCTCATGTAAGGAATTTGGGGTTTATTGTTTTCCTAGCTCATATTCTCAAGGAACCCCAATCAATTACCTGTATATAGTATATTCGATAATTATTAAATCTCCATGGAGTATTCATGTTGTCATTTTTTTGTGCAATCATAATTAAAGGATCTGTGTAAGGGTCTCCCACCACTATGAGCACACAACATAGATGATTTTCTCCACTACCACTCATGTGGCCAACATGGCACATGAAAATAGAGCCAGGTTGAACATATTAATAATAAAAGGGCATCAGGACATACTAGAAGACTTACAACAAGATATTCATGTGCACATTCAACATCTACAAGCTTGAGAGAGTGAGGCAAAGGTGACTTTGTATGGCCTCTAGGAAAATAGTGAAGAGTTGAAGACCCCCGTGGACACTATGGATGGACTTATCACTCAAATATCCTCATATATCAACTTCCCTATTGAAATGATGATTTCTTCATCCGCCAATTCTGGCACCCAATGAATTGCTAGTGCATGGGATGTGTAATAATTTCCATTTGCAATGTTGTTTTCATGTGGCTGATATGGATCAAAATTGATGGTGGTCATCACTATATTTTACTTCTCGATCAATTTGTTAAAAATATACTTCTATAATCCTACGAGAAAATCATGGTTCATGTTATGTTTAAGTGGATTTAATAAGTTGCTTAATACTTTGATAAAAGAAAAAAATTTGTATAAATTTTTGTACTCCTTTGCATACTAGTTATAACCACCGCTTCTATTTATTATAAAATATTTGTTTTGTTTAAAATAATATTTTCCCTCCCATTTTCTCTCACAAAAATCCAATAATCCAATGATGCAATTTTTGGTGAAATTAGCAATTAAATTGATTGAAATTGCACATATGGATAACACCATTCAAAACCCTAATTACACCCAAATTATGCAATCTTTTCATTCTATATATCTAATTTCACTAAATAAAAATACCTTTTTCTTTGGATTTTTTTGTCATGTTTTTTTGTTTAGCTTTTGGAATTTTTGTCATATTTTTTGTTTAGCCTTTGATAATTTCATTAAATGACCTTCACTCCAATCACAAAGCTCATGAAAATCCAATCTAAATTTTAGGAATGAGCATAATTACATTATGATCTATCTTTATGCAGGGTGAAATAACCTATAGATATATTTTCTATCAAACCATCAAATCATAAAAAAAGTCTAAACAATATCTTTAAAAAAATTGCCCCATTTTGATTATATCCAAAAAAAAATAATGATAATATTCCATAAACTAAATAATTAATATTCAAATGCATAGAATTGATAAAAGAGCATGTTGCTGTCCACGATAACATTCTAATAATAACACCAGCTGAGTTTCAAAACCAAAATCATATAGAAAAATAAAATATATAAGCAAGCACCCCGCTGTGCACGACAAAGAAAGTAATATCACGAAAGTTTAGGACGCTCATTACAAAATTTATTATCTATATTTTCTTTCGCCAGAAGCTTCCACCATAGGCCTTTTTGTTTTATATTTATATTTATTATGATTAAAAAAAATATCTTCCACAATATATAGATTTTAATAGGAACACACTCAATGATTGTTCATTTATGACACTTGTTACAAAACATTAAATCAAATGATTGCTGCGTGCAGTGCCTTGACAAATTGTAGGCCTTCCATAAAATATCAGCTCACAAGAATGTGGCTACAGCGCCCAATCCTAAAAATTAGGGCGTATAATTATTGTATTTTTTTCATAAGAAAAAGTTCTTATTATTAATGTGAGTGATAGTAGGATGGAATACAACAGCACCATCTAGTAGATCAAAAGAGTTCAAACACGTGGCCCTCAACAAGCGGCTACAGTCCCAAATACATGTCCAGGAAAAAAAGGATTAGCCAAATTACCACGAGCCAATTTTACATGAGTCTAAAACCAAACAAATATGATAGAGACATATCGTTTAATCGACAGAAAACATGAAAATATAGGAAAAGATGGTTGATACAGAATCAACACTGAAAAGTATCAGGCCCACCACATGAGGAAATGGAAGCAAACCGCCCCCGCAGGCATAAAAAATCTGCAGAAAAGATGGACATAACCAAGACGAATACATGAAAAGGTAACCCAACCAACTCAGAACAAAGCAAGAGAAGACCGATCTAGTAAATGATGATCGTCCCATTTCTCCAAGAAAATGGTGCCCTCTGGAACAAATAAGGCCTTAGAAAGCTGATCAGTCAACAAATTGAATTCTCTATATACATGAACAAAGGAAATTTGTCCAAAACAGTTCATCAGTGGCCGAATATCTCTCAACCAGAAATCCAGTTGAATGACCTTCAAAAAACATTCCGTACATGCCCAAGAGATAATGACTTTTAAATCCCAGCACAAGTAGGAGGAGAAAGTTGCGAACTAAAAAGATATAAAGAAGTAACCAGAGTGCGATAAGCTCACTCTTGGTGTTTGAGCCCTCTCCAGAGTTCATCGATATATAATTATTGTTATTAACGT
The DNA here is from genome assembly GCA_027924585.1 of Larix kaempferi. Classification (NCBI taxonomy): domain Eukaryota; kingdom Viridiplantae; phylum Streptophyta; class Pinopsida; order Pinales; family Pinaceae; genus Larix; species Larix kaempferi. Next base: position 7,716,914 of record BSBM01000445.1, read on the forward strand.
GTTAATGAATGATATATCCACCAAAATTATATTCATTGTTGATGACTATATAAATGGCTTAAAAGCCACCATTTTAACAAAGTAATAATTTAATATTAATTAAAATTTAAATAAAATAAAATATTTAATAAAAATTGTATTTTTTATAAAGTTATTGAGATATAAGAAAACAATAATAATGAATAATTTATTAATAATAATTATTTTTATTATATATTTGATAATTAAGTTATAATAAATTTTGTCATTTTCTAAAAACAATTTATAAAATTATTATATAAACAATTTAAAATCAACGAAAATATAGTGACCAAAATAATAACACTTTAACCTCACACTCAAAAAGTAAAAATAAATAATGGCAATTATACACTGCATAAGACGAATTGATCCTTACATTCACATCATTTTTTATGACATTCAGACATTTCACATCATCGAATTTTCACAGCCACGGCCATATTGAAAAAAGATTTTTTACTTAATTTTTCAATCATAGTTACGATCAACCTACTATGAAACTCTCTTAAAATTTCAATTTCGGAAATTAATTTGAGAATCATATATAATCTCATCCAAGTTATTACAATCATACTTACGATCAACATACAATGCAACTCTCTAAAAATTGCAATTCTAGAAATTATTAGAGAATCGAATATAATTTATGTTGGAGTCTAATTCTCAAGAGATTAAGAGTTATCAGGGAGTTTAAGAGTTCACTTGGGAATATGAAATTCAAGGGACATTTCTCATTGTATTTATATGTATAATTGGTTAATGAGAAATACATTAAACATTCAAGCTTATTCTGTTGTGCATATTCTTGTATTTGGTTGTGTGTTAGCCAATCTCTCTATTTTTCCTCGAGAGAAACCTAAGAGTGGTATCGGAGCATTTATGAGCCTCTGGCCTCACATTCTGCTTGGAGAATCATATATAATTTATGTTGGAGTCTAATTCTCAAGAAAACTAAGAGTCACTTGAGAATCCAAAAGTCCACTTAGAAATATAAAACCCAAGAAACATTTCTCATTGTATTTGTATTTATTATATTTATATGTACAGTTGATTAATGAGAAATAGATTCACACTTATTCTATTATTCAACATTCACACTTATTCTATTGTGCATATTTTTGTATTTGGTTGTGTTAACCAATCTCTCTATTTTCCTCTCTGCCTCCTTCTCCGTGACAGCTTGCGATTTGCACAGAGATCGTTTCTTCTTCCCTTCTGAGTGAGTATTAAAAATTATCCACCGCGGAGTTCCTGCATATGCTATTGCCGTGTTAACAGAATCTTCAGGCTGGTATGGGATTGCTACGTATTGATATCTGCTAGAGTTACTGAAGGAGCTGTGCTCGTGGAGCTGAGTGGAGACCGAAACTTATGCGTGGAGAAGACCTGCCTTTTCATCGCCAGACCTGCCTTGTTCTTAGGCCCAAGAGAGCTTCATCTGCATGAGAATGAAGAGCCGGAAGCTATATTTCTACAGGAGCTATAATATTTCTAGAATACTGAACGCCGCCTCTCAACTGCATATTGGAGTTCTAGAAACTGCTTATTACACCTTTGCCAACATTTGGTGACTGCATTGAAGTTGGAACTATTGTGAGTTGAACTTCTGCAGAACGTGGAGCTCCAAAGTGAAGACTCTCTATCGCTGCCATTGAAGTGTTGCGACTGTGCGTGGAGTTGTGCAAGCACTCTCTCTCTCTCTTGCAGTGAAATATCTATGCGTATGGAAGTATCTTTGTGTTGAGGTGGTGTGGCCGCTCTACTAGAGCTGCTACATCTCTCCCACTGTGCGTGGGCACTATTGAAGTGCGTGGACTATCTCCCTTTCAAGTTGCAGCATTTATACACCCATTCATCTGGAGATGTAGCATATTGTTACCAGAGGCATCTCGACCTACTGTGTATTATTCATTGGAACCCTAGCTCATTCGTGAAGTGCGTTGATGAAGACTGACGTGAAGAATGAAGTGAATCTGTGTATTGAATAGGAGCTTTGCCCTCATTTACAATGAGTTCCTATGTAACTGAATCATGCTGGTGTGTGGAGCTATCTATCATTGGTGAAGTATGTTGCTTCGTTTGAAGTTTGTTGCGTTGATGCAGAAACCAACTCCAACGTATTCAACTCTGCTCAGAAATTAACTTCTCAATTGCATCAACTTGAGAAGTGTTTGGAACGTAGAATGCTATTGCGTTTGAAGCCGTGGAGCTGCCCATCATCCTAAATTTTGGGGAACTGCGAACTACCTCTTTGGAAAGTTGCGATATTTCCCTTATGACTGATGCGTGAGCCTCTCCATATGCACACAAAGTTGGTCTGAGTTCTCCTCTCTCCCACTGTGCGCACTTTGTGGAAGGAGAGCTTCTCTGCCAAAAAGGATTGATCAATACAATAATATCAACATTGCATTGTGTTACCGGTGATTGTTTCAAGCTTCTTCAACGTGGAGGTGCCATTTAGTTTTGGATATTGTTGTTGTCCTCGACGTGCAGCTCTCTCTTCAATTACAGTTGGAACTCTCTCCAGTGATATGCATGTGTCTTCACTGAAACGTTGAATGCAACATTGACACCAATTGTTAGTGCTATTGTAACAATGACCACCAGGTACGTGAGTATGATGACGTTGTTCTTCTTGAAAGGCTCAATGAATATGGAGTAATTAGTTCTGGTTTTAATATCTGGTGAAAGAAATAAAGCCATAGACTACTCGCTTCCTTTCATATAGACAGTTTGGGTATTAGAACAATATACCCATCATTTGCTTAAAAGGAACAATCTATTGGTGAGTAATTATCTCTGCTTAACAGCTCTCGAGAAGATTGTAAGAGGATTGAGTTGCAGAAATTGATACTAAGTCACAGATTTTACTTATAATAAGTTTAGTAAGTGCAGAGACATAGACCTCCCATTTGGCAGAGATTAAGCTCATTGTAGTTTATCTTGCAAACTCTTGTAACAACCCACAGAAATTGAGTTTGTAGACATTGCTGAGTGCGTTGAAGCTGCTGCATCAAAGATTGACACACTGCAATTTTGGAATGTTGAATGAAGCTGTTGGGGAATTGATTGCCTATACTAATCATCATTGGAATTGTTGTATACTAGTTCACATTCATTGTTGAGCTACATATTGGAGTCTCTAGAGTTGTGTTTTTGACTAGTTGCAGGTCAATTGATTTGGAAGTGGTTGTACATCATTCTTTTGGACTGTGGTTCATTATCACTCAGATAAACCATTGATTTTTGGAGACCATTCACATTTAAATTGTAAGTTGCAGTAGTTCTTGTTCAAATGTCAAATTGAAACTAATTTGAATTGTACCTGGGTGCATTCTCGGCTGAGACCAACACCCTTTAATTTTCTGATTTGTTGAGTCTTGGATGGAATTGCAAGAAGCCCTTCTCCATAATTTGAGTGACTCCTTTATCAATGGCAAGATTAAGTTGTCTTGTAGAGTTACCGAACACTCTACTATTTTCCTCTATCGACAAGAGCAATCTCATTCACATCAGAGATTGTGTAAAAGATTCACAAAAAACTCTTGATTTCCTACAACTTGAGTTGCGGCTTCAACAAGAAGAAAGACTTTCTGAACCTATTCATGTTCAGAAGAATCACCTTCATGATTCTATTCAGCATCCTACACAGATTGATGCCACTTCAAAAGTACATGAGAAAATCAGTGGCACGCCATCAGAAGTGAAAGAAAATGAAGATGAAGACATGCATGCAAAGGTTTTGCTTTCTCCTTCCAAGCCCATCGTCAGACCATGGGAAGAGATCAGCCATAACAAACACAGAACCGGCCTTGGATATGACAAGGAAGTGACAGTTCACATTCATGACTTCTCCAAGCCCATTCAATTTCAGAGTGTTGGATTCATCAATAAGAATCCATCTTCATCCACATCAATTCGGAGTTCAACATGCCAACACTGTGATCAAGTTGGCCACATAAAAGATAATTGTTTTGATCTTCTCCCTTGTAAGCAATGTGGAAAACATACACACTCATCAGACAGATGCTTCTGTTTGAAGAAACCTGCAAGAGATAAGATTCACTATGGGTGGATCACTTGTTGGCAGTGGTCATCAACATCTAAGAAGATTTACAAGTCATACCGTAGAGTTCATTCACGAGTATTAACACATATTGCAGTTGAGACATCTTCTTCTCCTCACTTTGTACCTGACAGGGGGGAACAAGATGTCGGGCGTCAAGTTTCAAAGCCTCCGTATAACAACAAGCAGCCATGGCCCTCTACAAGTAAGTGAGATCAAGCAAGCATGATCCACATCCATTTTCAGAGGCGAGCTTTAGTGATATAGACACTCAGACATAAGAGAACCATGACATAGAGTACCCATGTGTTTTGTGTCTAGTTGTGACACCATGAGACTCTCCTCTCCTCACATTGTTCCTAATAGGGGGGATGAAGACTGTCAGTAACAAGCGAGCGAGTGCAAGTGAGCCGGAACAAGCGAGCCTATGAAGAGCTATGTTCAACTGAACTCCATAGTTGGTAGTCATCCTTAAACTATCAGTATCAAGAGCGCCTTCATTTAGTAGAAGCATGTGCAAGCTTCTAGATAACTTGGAAAACAATTGTCAAGATGGAAATGTTTGGCAAGTTACAACTGTTCACTTGTTTTTTTCATCTCTCCAGTTGGTTTGGTGTCATCCCATCCCAACCATTCCACAGAACCTCTGAGATTTCAATCCAAGTTCCAGAGAAACTCTGAGCGATTACTGTCGCCAAGTTTGAGAGTTTGTGGTCAGCATTGAACCACACACATAGTAGAAGATTCAGCCTTATGTTATCCCATTTCGGTTGATGATCAGCCTAAAAACCATCCCTTTAGAGAGCTCTTGTATTTAGCAGAAGCATGTGAAAGATTCTAGCTAACCTTCTTAGTAAAGGATGGAAATGTTCAACGGATGGTAGCTGTCCACTTCTACTTATTCAGCTCTCTTCTTTTTTTTGGACTCATATACACCCTTTGGATTAAGGGGGAATTTGTTGGAGTCTAATCCTCAGGGAGACTGAGAGTCACCCGGGAGTCCAAGATTCCACTTGGGAATATGAAACCCAAGGACATTTCTCATTGTATTTACATGTACAGTTGGTTGATGAGAAATACATTGAGCATTCACGCTTATTCTGTTGTGCATATTTTTGTATTTGGCTGTGTGTTAGCCAATCTCTCTATTTTCCCAAGAGGGAAACCTAACAATCTCATCCATGTTATTAGATTGTAATGGGAAAAGAAAAGAACAACAAAAATTGAGTATTTCCCTCGTTCTTGTTTAAGATATTCTTCTTCTTCTTCTTCTTCTTCTTTAAGATATGACTTCAGAGAAATCCAATCAATTGAGGCATACATCGCCTCGGCTCAAAATATCAATGTGCAAGGTTCGTTACATGCTACATCTCTTGGTCCTTTATTGTTGCTAGAGCAAAGAAGAAATTCCCTCCTTTCCCAGGAGGAGGAAACTTGGCGTCTCAAAAGTAGAGCCCTCTAGATCTCGTTAGGGGATAAAAAAGAATTTTTTTTCACAAGTTTGCAGAGAGTCACAGGATACAAAACTCAATCTGGTCTTTAAAATCAGCAGAGGGGGTTGTCATCAGTAAACAATAAGACCTCCTTAATGCGGCGAAAAAGCATTTCAAACAGTATTTCGAGGATCCAGGTATTTGTTCGTTTAGTGATCAGGTAAAGGTTATCAGAGATTTACCTCACTTCTTTTCGGATGAGGAAGGGAATGAATTATATAAGCTTGTTACTCTCTCTGAATTTCAAAAGGTTATTCGAAAATGTGCCCAAGCAAAGAGCCTTGGTCCGGATGGTTGGTCGGTCGAACATTTCATAGAATTTTTTGATTTTATGGGGCCGGATTTGCTCTCCATGGTGGAACAAACGAGGATTTCAAGGAGAATTCCAGTTGCTCTTAATTCCACTTTTATTTCCCTAATCCCGAAGTCTTCTATTCAAGAATCGTTCGAGGACTTTAGGCCGATTTCTCTCTGCAACTTGGCCTATAAAGTGGTGGAAAATATCATAACTAATAGAATTAAGCCGATTCTATCAAAATCCATCTCAAAGGAGGAATTCAGGTTCTTGGAGAATCGCCAAATTCTGGATGTGATTGGCCTTGCTCAGGAATCCTTTCATAGCATAAAGACTTGCAATAAGAAAGCTTTGATCCTTCAAATGGACTTGACCAGGGCTTATGAGAAGGTAAATTGGGGCTTCCTCATATTTGCATTGATACAAATTGGTATACCTTGGTTGGTCATGAAGTGGATTATGGGGTGTGTGTCTTTGGTCAATTACGGAGTATTGGTAAATGATTGCCCATCTGGTTTCTTCTCGGCTTCTCGAGGGATACGTCAAGGTTTCCCCCTTTCCCCGCTCCTGTTCTTAATTTTGATTGAAGGACTTAGTAAATTTTTTATTAATTCCCGTGAAAAATGTTAATTTTTCGATAATTTCATTCAAACATTATCTTAGGATCCTACTAAGAGAATAACATGCACATCATAACAATCATAAACACAAGAGACACAGAGTTTCCTCGGGGAAAACCAAGAAGGTGGAAAACCTCGCAACTTCCTCAGAGATAGAATAAGCCACAATACAAGATCACAATTATCAAACCCAAAGAGATGTCTCTAGTAGATACTCCTCCTCCTCCACTTGTGCACAACTCTCTATCTCAAGTATGCGAGTTGGATGAGTGAGTGAATGAATAGAATGACAGACACAATCTCTCTATTTATACACTAACTTAACCTACCAATAAACTAACTGGGACGACCTCCTAAGGAATTCTAATAACCCACTGACATAATATAATCAGGGCAGACCCCACACTAGTGGTCTAATAACCCATCAAATATAAGTTGCGACACTTACAAATACAAATGACGACACTTCTGATTGGAGGAATAATACATCTCCATCATACATATAACAAGGTACAAGTGTAATACTTAGAAGAATATCTTCCAAAGTTACAAATACATCAACACTCCCTCTTAACTAGGAAGGTATTCTCTGGACTCAGGCCATCAATACATACCAGCACAAGTCTTCAATTCTGGAGCTGGATCATCGTCACTGGATCACAGAGCATCATCATCACTACTGTTGTACTCATCATCTCGATCTCTGGTCTATCTATCAATTCTTCTCGTCATATGAAGTTCTACAAAGCCAACCCTTTTTCATGTTGTTTGTAGGCCTAGCCTCCTATAGGTATTCATCATCTCTGTCCATCCTGTGGAATCCTCGGGACCAATTACGTGCATCAGCAAAACCTCGAAAGAGGATCCCAGGACTTTTACGAGCCCACTGCTCAACCTATCAAATCTCCCATGATCTTTTACATGCAACTGCACAACCTGTCCACGGCCACGGAGTATCATCCTGATACTCATGATCATACTGATCATATCATCTCATTGTCCACGGAGCACAACCCAGATGCACATCACACAACACTTACACCACCAGCATGGGAGAACACATCTGCCACCATTCGGGGAAGGCTCCAGCCCTTAGTTTTTCACCATGGGAGAACACATCTACACCGTGTGAAAAATGGCTCCAGCCCTTACATATGCACCATGGGAGAACACATATGCACCATGTGAGAATGGCCTCAGCCATTACATTTGCACCATGGGAGAACACATCTGCACCATGTGAGAATGGCCCAACAATTACATCACGACCATGGGAGAACACATCTACACCGTGTCGGAAAAGCTTCAGCAATTACATCACGACAATGGGAGAACACATCTACATCGTGTTGGGAAAGCTCGGGAATTACATAATGACCATGGGAGAACACATCTACACCATGTCGAAAAATCCCATGTGCATCTACATCTTCCTGACTTATCAGACATGATCCAACTGATCATGCAATGCATCCACTTGATTCATATCATCACATATGATCATCCTGATCATCATAGCATCCACTTGATGCATATCAACTGGAGCATCATCTTGATGCTCATAATACAACACTTACATCCACAGCCATGGGAGGATCCTCCTACCACCATGCTTGGAATGGCTCTTGCAAATGTGTCCCATCACTTCTTCCTCGAAGTATCTTCTATCTGAAGAACACCAAGCCTCTCTCTGAAATACTCAAACTTCACTCTGGCTAGTGGCTTGGTCAACACATCTCCAATCTGCTCATCTCTCGCAACATACAAGAGCTTCACTGCTCCTCTCTACACCATATCCCTGATATAGTGATATTTGATCTCAATGTGCTTCGACTTGTCATAAAACACTAGGTTCTTAGACAACTTCACACAACTCTAGTTGTCACAAAAGATATAGTTAGCATCCAATGGGAGATCAAATAACTCAGACAATAGCTTTCTCAGCCATACTACCTCACAACTAGCAGAACAAGCTGCAACATACTCTACTTCAGCTATACTCAATGCTATGCAGGATTGCTTCCTTCTACACCATGAAATCACACCTGATCCCATATTGAAGTAGCACCCTGAAGTTCTCTTCCTATATGCAGCACTTCCTGCTCAATCTGAATCAACATAACCTTCCAGGTTAAACTTTTGATTCACATCATACTTGAGCCCATAATCAATTGTACCCTTCAGGTACCTCAAAATATGCTTTACAACAATTAGGTGAACAGGTTTAGGATCTGTCAGAAACTGGCTCAAGGTGTTCACTGCAAAGCAAATATCTAGTCTCGTGTTTGTCAGGTACATCAAGGACCCAATCATCTGACGATAGACTGTGACATCAACCGACTCAGATGAAGCATCACTCAATAGCTTCAGGTTCAATGCCATAGGTGTGGCCATGGCCATGCAGTCCATCATCCTAAACCTCTTCAGGATCTCTATTGCATACTTCCCTTGTCCAAGGAAGATTCCATTTGTGCTCTGCCACACATCCATACCTAGAAAGTAATGCATCATGCCCAAGTCCTTCATCTCGAACTCGGCAGCAAGCTTCATCTTCGTGTCGGCAATCAATCTATCCTCACCTGTCACAAACAGGTCATCCACATATAATAGAAGTATCACTGGATTGCCTTCCTCAACCTTGTAGTAAAGGTTGGAGTCCGCGTTACTCTTGGTAAATCCCAAACTGGACAGGAAACTGTCCATCCTGTCGTACCATGTCCTAGGAGCTTGCTTCAAGCCATACAAGGATTTCTTCAATCTGCACACATATGACTCCCTGTCATGTGTCTCAAAACCAAGTGGCTGCTCCACATACACTTCCTCTTCGACTACACCATTCAAGAAATCTATCTTGACATCCATTTTGTGTATCTTCCACTTCATCACTGCATCTAGGGAAAGTACTATTCTGATGGAAGTGTATCTGGCTATAGGAGTAAAAATTTCTTCATAATCTATCCCCTCTTTCTGGGAGAAGACACGAGCAACAAATCTTGCCTTGTATTTCTCTATGCTACCATCTGCAGCATGATTGATCTTATAGATCCACTTGGAAGTCACAACAGACTTCCCATATGGTCTTGGGACTACATCCCAAACATCACTTCTCATGATCGACTGGTATTCCTCGATCATGGCATCCTTCCATTCTTTCTTTTCCACTGCTTTTTCATAACTGGAAGGGTCTTTGTTCATATTGTCACATAGTAAGGCAACATAGCTGGTGTGTGATCTTGTCCTTTTCCTTTCTCTGTGTTCCTCTTCTGGAATACCAAATCTTTCAGCATCTTGGATGAGCTCTCTGGGCCATGCTGGTTTCCTCTTGTGAGAGTTTTTCTCAAGGGGTGGATCTATAGGTTCTTGTGGATCTTCTATTTCATGATCTACTTCTAGTATTACTTCATTCATAGTGGTGTCTTGTGTTCTGGGTATCCTTGGTTCTTCATAGTATTCAATAGGTGTCTTCCTTGATTTGATGTATGCTGAGTTCTCATTAAAGGTCACATCCCTGATAATGTCAATCTTCTTGAACCCTGGAAAGTAGATTCTATATGCCTTCAAGCTTTCACTGTACCCCACAAATATACCCTTCTTTCTTGAAGGATCTAACTTAGTCCTCTTTTCTTTTGGAACATGTGTGAATACTAGACAGCCAAATATTTTGAGATGGCTAACTTTTGGTCTCTTACCAGAGAAGACTTCTTCTGGTGTCTTGTTGTCAAGTATCCTGTGTGGTGTTCTGTTTTGTACATATACAGTTGTTCTTGCTACTTCTGCCCATAGGTGCATGGGTAGGTCTTGGTCATGAAGCATTGCATGTGCTGCTTCCATGATTGTTCTATTCTTCCTTTCTGCAACCCGATTTTGTTGTGGGTTGTAAGGAGTGGTCAACTCCCTCTTAATCCCTGAATCACTGCATAATTTATTGAAGTCTCCTGAAGTAAATTTTCTTCCATTGTCGGATCTGAAGATCTTGATCTTCTTATTAGTTTGATTTTCTATCAAGGATTTGAATTCCTTGAACTTATCAAAAACTTCATCTTTGTTCTTCAAGAAATAAACCCAAGTATTCCTAGAGAAATCATTAATGAAGGAAACATAATATACATACCCACTCAAAGAACTGGATGACATTGGTCCACATACATCAGAGTGGATAATCTCCAAAATTCCTTTCGCTTTGCTTTCATTGCTTGGAAATGCCTTCTTTGTGTTCTTTCCTTTTGCACATCCTTTGCAAATACCTTCATGCTTTGACTGGATTTCAGGAAGACCTTCTACTACTTTTCTTGCAATTAGTAGTTCCCTATAGTGCACATGAGTAAGCCTTCTATGCCAAATTTCACTTGGCTCCATGGATTCATGTACCATGGCATGTTCAGGTTGTCCCTTCAATTTGTACAATCCTCTCTCTTGCTCTCCAATTACTACTGCATCATCTATGGTTTTACCTTTAGGCCACATAAGTACTTGGTCATCCACAAATGCAACTCTTGTCCCTTTTGCATTCAAAGATGATATGGAGAGAAGGTTTTTCTTAAGCCCAGGTACATATAGAACATCTTGCATCTTCAAAGACTTCCCAGAGTCTAACTTGTAGGAGGCTTCACCACTTCCTTTTATGGGGTATTGATAGTCACCCCCAAGTTTCACCTTATGAGGTGACTCGTGTTCAGATAGGTCCATAAGAGACTCTTTGAATCCCATCATATGTTTAGAAGCCCCATTATCAATAAGCCAATCATCACACCCATGTGTAACAGTACCCGTGAGAGTAGATATGAGAACATACTCTTCATCACTTGAGGAGTCTTCACTTTCTTCTCTAGCCTTCTTCCTCGGAGGTTCATCATCCTCTACGGCATGAGCATGAAATCTCTTCTTGTTGTTCTTCTTCTTCTTGAAGTTGTTGTTGCTGTTCCTTTTGTTCTTGTGACAATCTGAAGCAAAGTGACCCTTTTCATTGCATGTATATCATCTCAGATCTTTCTTCTCTTTTGGATGGTAATGAGAATATTTCTTATGATGAGATTGCTCCCTCTTGGGCTTACTCTTGGTGTCAGTTGTGAGGGCTTGGTCTTCACTTCCCATCTTTTGTTCTCGAGCTACAAGCCTAGCTTCTTCTTGTGAACATTCCTCCCACAGTCTACTAAAAGAGATCAACTTCTTTCTTTCACAAATACCTTGGATGAAGGAGTCCCATGACCTAGGTAGGCCATTCAATGTGGTCATCACAATTTCTCCATTCTCCACTACTTCAAGTTGTTCTTTGATTTGAGAGACCTTAGTAAAATAGGATTGGATGGTCTCTTCATTCCAGAACTTTACTCCTTTCAATTGGTTCCGCAGAGTCATCTTCTGATTTATGTTCTTTCCTTCAAACAACTTGGTCAAAGAGTCAAACATATCCTTAGGTATCTTTAGGGAAGACACATGAGGTATGAGATGGTCTTTGATAGAATCAACAATGATTCTCTTAGCCTTGACCAAGTTCTTCTTGTGTAAGGCCTTAGCCTCTTCTCCCTCTGGAACTGGAACCTCTTCACTTATGTAAGTGTCCAAGTCATTCTCTTCAAGGATTAACCCAATCCTATACTTCCATGCTCGGAAGTTGTCAGCTCCTTCAAGCTTATCCTCAAGCTTCATGTGGTGAGACATCTTAATGAGAAACTCAAATGGAAATAAAAGATTTAGGTCTTACCACTTGATTTGCTGAAAACTGGATCTGGTGTTGGATTAGGGTTTTCCAGAGAAACCCTAAAAGTTCAAACTTTGAATTCCAAACTTCTGAATGGATGGAAAGATGCACCTTGCTGAGCTGATCAAGCTGGTATACTTCAAATTTGAAATCTGCAAAAATTGACCCCTCAAAATTGTCTTTGAAACTTCCGGATTTCCTAGACAGGATCCCGAACTAGGGTTTGATATTTCCCGGGTTTCTACCCATCCAAAAAGTTTGATCTTGTGCTCTAAAATTCAATTTTTCTGAGGAGCTTCCAGCCGTGGTCACAGATTCCAAAAATTTCCACTTTTGCAGAAACCCTAATTTTCCACCCTTCCAATCAAAATCCCGAACTAGGGTTTGATCAAGACCGGCCTTGTGCCCAACGAAAAAGTTCGATCTTGGTCTATAAACTTCGATTTTCTTGTGGGGCATCCATTCATGGTCTCAGATTCCAAAAATTCCAACTTTCTCCGAAACCCTAATTTCCCGCAGCAATGACGGGCCAAAAACTGAAAGTGCTCAGAATTGAATTTTGTCTTGATAGAAAGATGCGCCCTTCAAAGGGGAGTCAACCTAGCCTCCCGCCTTTGATGATCTGAGGAGAGAAACCCAAATATTAAGAATCCCTAGCTTCCGCGGCTGCACAGTGTTTTCTTCTTCGCACGGCTCTGATACCATGTTAATTTTTCAATAATTTCATTCAAACATTATCTTAGGATCCTACTAAGAGAATAACATGCACAGCATAACAATCATAAACACAAGAGACACAGAGTTTCCTTGGGGAAAACCAAGAAGGTGGAAAACCCTACAACTTCCTGAGAGATAGAATAAGCCACAATACAAGATCACAATGATCAAACCCAAAGAGATGTGTCTAGCAGATACTCCTCCTCCTCCACTTATGCGCAACTCTCTCTCTCAACTATGTGAGTTGGATGAGTGAGTGAATGAATGGAGTGAGAGACACAACCTCTCTATTTATATACTAACTTGAATTTCCAATAAACTAATTGGGCCGACCTCCTAAGGAAGTCTAATGACCCACTCACATAATATATTCAGGGCCAACCCCACACTAGTGGTCTAATAACCCATCAAATATAAGATGTAACACTTGCAACACTTGCGACACTTGCGACACTTACAAATACAAATGACGACACTTCTGATTGGAGGAATAATACATCTCCATCATACATATAACAAGGTACAAGTGTAATACATAGAAGAATATCTTTCGAAGTTAAAATACATCAACAAGAAACATCATATTTCAGGGGTCAAGATTACTAAAAAAATCTCCATTACTCACCAATTCTTCGTGGATGATGTGATGCTGTTTGGTTTAGCTTGTAAAAAAGAATGGTATGTTATTAAGGGTATCTTGGATATCTTCTGTAAGACCTCTAGTATGATTATAAATGAAAAAAAATCACTTTGCCTAGAAAACAAACTAGATGGGCCCCTGAAGGAGGAAATCTCAACAATTTTTTCTTTTAAATTCAAGGATCTGGCGCTGGGAACCCTGTATCTTGGTTACTTTATTAAACCAAATGCTTACAACATATGTGACTGGACCTGGCTTTTGAAACACTTTGATAAAATAATCCACAAATGGTGTTAGCAATGGCTTACTACTGATGGTCAGATTACGCTGGCAAAATCGGTCCTGCAAAATTTGGGGGTGTACTGGTTTTCTTTGAGTAAGGTTCCTAAGTCGATATTGATTGATATGAGCAGGAAACTACATAATTTCATCTTGTCTGGGCAGGGTTCGCAGAAATTGCATCTAGTGGCTTGGACAAGATTGGATGCTCCATTTCAGGCTAGTGGTTGGTCCATTAAAAACATCCATTTTTTCTTGTCCGCCCTGCTTGCGAAGAGTCTTTGGCGGGCTCTCATGCTGGATGGTCTCTGGGGGGATGTGGTGCAAGATAAATACCTCAATGGACTCTCGGTATCTATGTGGCTCCGAGCAGTATTTAAGAAGGTTAAAGGTGTGTCCAACATTTAGGCTGGGCTATTGTCAACTTTGGGGATTATATTGGAATGGTCCGCGTGGAAGACTGGAAATGGTCGACATATTATCCTTGGAGAAGATTCGATCATGGGTAGCCCAACTGTATATTCTCTATCCCTAGATTTGATTTCCTTTCTCAGGGCGGGTGGCTATTATTCCCTCCATCATGCTGCGACTCTTACACTTCCAGGTGCTCCTTTTCAGAATTGGTTAAATGCTTCACAACTAGGTATTCATGGCATTTAAAAATTAGAATGGGAAAGGTATGTCCTCGGGCTACATAGGGGGAATATCCAAATCTCAGAGGCTCTGGATGATCTCATGTGTTCACAAAATACTGCAAGCGGTGTTGTTACTTACCGACTAGCTTATCACAGTGTTTTTCCTTTTGTGGATCGGGCATTTGGTGGCACTCGGCCATCTGGAATTGGTGCATTCCTTTGAATATTAAGTTGTTTATTTGGTTGGCATTGGACTGCAAACTCTTGTTTTGGTGCAACCTGCAGAAACATGGTTTTATTGGCCCCAATTTTTGTCCATTGTGTATATTGGATGGAGAATCAGACTTACATCTATTTATCGAGTGTCTTTTTATTGCTCGGATATGGAAGAAAATTAGATGTGTTCTCCCAGACTTTCCTGTTTGGCTCGGTTCGTCTCTATCGGAAGGTTTACTCCATTGGCTCAAGGTAAATAAGAAATACGTGATCCTTGCTTGTTTTGTTTTATGGGAATCTTGGAAGGCCATAAACTTGGCCATTTTCGAAGATAAGTATCCTCAACCTATGTGGATCATGTGCAAGGTTTTTGCAGCTTTTAATGAGTATGGTTGTGCTACAAAGGTTTCTGCTTCGAATTTTATGCCCACCTCTTGTTCACCTGGGTGGAAGGCTCCATTATTGTTCAGGTGTCCTTTCGACACTTTTGATGGTGCTTCATAGAATGCGGGCAGTCTGTGTGGGGCGGGGAATCATATTGCCTTGGATGATTGGCAGTTTTACAACATATGGATGCTTGTTGGTCCAGGTACAAACACGAACAGGGAAATCTGTGCTCTCTAGCTTCTTCTTTTTTTTGCAAACCTAAAGCATCTATCTCTCCTTCATGTTGTTGGGGACTCACTAATTGTTGTAAATTGGATCAGTGGGATCGGGCCTTTGAATGTAATTTCTCTCTCTACATGGATGGAAAAGATATCTCATCTTTTGAAGGTTCAGAAGGAGATGCAATTTCACCATTTTTCTTGGGTCCACAATTCGGTGGCGGATGCCCTCTCGAAGAGGGCCCTTCTTGCAGTGGGGGGTAATTTTTTTTTTGAATTCTGGGCAGATGGCACCCTTTGTGACGAGGGATCGTTTTTTCTCTATGATGCTTGAGTGCCCTGGCGGCTGTATGGTCTCTCTTGCTCCTTTTTAGCTTGTTGTTGGCTGCTTGGTCACTCCTTTTGTTGTTGGGGGGACCTTTTACTTTCTGGCTTGGTGAAGCATTGTTTATTTGTGTTGTATGGTCTTGTTTGTGCTGGTCGGTGCACTTGCCTTGGTGGGCGTTTGGTACCTTTGTTCTTACCTTGGTGGGCGTTTAGTCTCTTTGACTAAAGATATAAGAATTTTTTCATATACTTATATATAAAGTATAGTAACTTTTCCTGTGTGAAAAAAATATGACTTTCTCGAGGTGGATTTTAAATCTGAACGATGAAGGGTTTAATAAATTATATAGTTGTTGATTTTAAGTTTGTTGGATAAGAGGTTTAATAAATTATTTTCAAAAGTATAATTATTGTATTCAAATGTAAATGTAATTTTCATGTGTTTACATTAAAATTAAGTTTTTATAATTAATTAAATTTTAATCATCATTAAGGTAGAAGCCACTAGAGTTAAATGTTTATAATCATTTATGCCTCTAACAAAACATTTCAATATGAATTGGCTTAGAAAGATTGGAATTACATTATAAATTAGGTCCCACTTCAATTATATCTTAGAATTTGGGGTGGACTAACACCTATGCTTTTCCTAGATTGTAGGAGGATGAGACAAGTGTACTGTCTAGATTGATTTTATGGCACTAGTTCAAAATTCAAAATAAACAATTATAAAAGAAAAAAGAATCTAAAAATGCATGGATAACTTGTAGCTAATAACTAATGCATGGATAACTCTCATCTAACGCATGGATAAAAGGCTTTGTGGAAAAAAACAAATAACATATAACTTATTACCTATTTGTGACACTTAACATGGCCGATCCATGTTCACCAACCACAAATTAAATGATTGTGTTAATAATACACTAATTAAAAATATACAAATATAATAAAAAAATACAATACAATACTAAATTGTTATTGATTACCACTATAAAAGGGTTGCAACATGCCCACATGAACAAATAGACTAATACTTCAATTAGCCCAAAGGGTTAGCTCAATTGGTAAGATGTGCAAACACTCTCTCGGTATGGGGGGAGGTCACGAGTTCGAGCCTTGAGTCCTTAGGGGTTAGGCCAGCCGCTATTTCTAGCCGACGCTTTACCATCCTTACCATCCACGAAATATGGGGAAGTATTGGTGGGTTTCCCGTACACCGTTTCCGCCAAAAAAAAAAAAACTAATACTTCAAATCCACCAACTTTGACCATATT
This sequence comes from Larix kaempferi, assembly GCA_027924585.1. Classification (NCBI taxonomy): domain Eukaryota; kingdom Viridiplantae; phylum Streptophyta; class Pinopsida; order Pinales; family Pinaceae; genus Larix; species Larix kaempferi. Next base: position 7,733,803 of record BSBM01000445.1, read on the forward strand.
TTTATTTACATATTTTCCATCTTAAAATTTAGATCAAAAATTTGTTCGAGTGGAATATTTAAAGCGGTGTTACTTTTTATATCAATATTTTAACAACTAATGGATTTAAAGAGGCCATGAAACCTTTATGTAGGCGCCAAATGGGTGGGTTTTTAGAAAGACAAGCACTAGTAAGTTAAAAAAAAATGTATTGTTGAATAATAATGTGATTTTCATAGTTGAAGTTAGTTTGTAAGAGTGCCAATAGTGTTGATATTTTGGGAAGGAATATGTAATAAAATTTGGGACTTACGATTTTGGGTAAAGTGATTTAAGTTTAACTAGTAGTTTAAGCAATGGACGGTTGCACATTGATTATGGTAGTGGCATTGTGAAATGGTTAAAAGAATCAATTCCGGATGCATGTGCTAGTCTTAGAAGAAGACATTGTAGTGAAATAAAGTTAAAGTTATAGGAGACGTCATTAAAGATAAAGGAATTATTTTAAGTGGGGGTTGATGTAAGGCCTTGCTTTGGAGTTGGCAAAGGGTGCCCTACATATCTATAGAGACGGACATCTATAGAGAGTCATTAATAGATTAAGTGGATTGCGGCAATAAGTTGAGTCTTAGCAAGCATGCACTAAGTGGTTTTGCACGATGGCAAGGCATGCTTTAGTGTTAGAGGGCTTGGTAAAGAAATTTTCCCTCTTATAGAAGGTGCATGATGGATTAGACAATAAATGCAATTTTTCTTTGCTGATGGATGCATTTGGAAATAGTGCCTCAAATTTGTGGAAACTATATATTAGTCCTCATACAACTTTTTTTAGTTCTATTGGGTGCCACAAATCACAAAGTTAAATATTAACTGTCATGTTTCTTTCCATCAATCTAGTGAGAGGGAGAAAACATGACCAAATATACTGGGCTTAATGGCAATCTCAGCCCCATACATTACTTCAAAATTTATGGATAAATAAAACTTTTGTGTGCAAATATATACTCAATATAAACACAGCGGAATTAAATCATATTTGCACACACACAAATAGAAATGCATCAGCCTATTTGTCATAGGCATATGATGAATTAACATGCGGAGAATTCAATCTCGTTATCATGCTATGCATAGACTTCATGTGAATTTCATTAAGATAATCATTTTAGTTCATTAACATGGACAATTAACATTCAGAACAAAACACATAATGATCATAATTTAAACCATAGAGTCTACTTATCTTTGAGATGAAGTTTTCCAAACAACTGGCTATGTGAGAGCAACATTCCACCCAACCATAGATCTCTGTCCATCCTATATTCTTTCAGTTGAGAGATCACCCCCGAGCTGGGTTGTGTATCCACTAAGGATGAACTAAGCAAGCTCACTCACAACCATGGTTTTGCACAAACAGTCATGCTAAGCCAACACACAGTTGGGTTTATCAAGCATGCAAAGACAAATGAGGAGGATGCTAAGCTAGTGAGCTCAACCACAAAGCTACATGCATCTCAAATGAACTCAACAGTCATGGCACCCACAATACCTGCCACACCTAACATAATGAATGTCTCCTTCTTTGTTACACAATCCCTCAGGCGTCCCTTCCCTCCAGTGCTCTTCAGGGTGGGCATAGAAAGGTCCAGCTGCTAATTCCTTGAGATTCTAGCCTTCACTAGGTTTATCAAGCAAACCCAACCTCTGCTCAGTCATTCACACTTGGATTTGTCATAATTCTGTCATCAGTTAACTCAATCCAGTCACTGGATGTAACGTCCCCATTATTGACCCCATTACATTCAAATGTAATTGATGTAATATTGTTATGAAATCAGGGTGAGGAGCTCAAGGCCAAGGCCCCGCCATCGATTTATTGATGCATATGCTTTGCGTGCTAGCCAGGCACATTGGAATTTCAACATCATGTAATATGCATTTCAATCAAAATACCCACAACTAGCTATGCAATGCAACAAAGAGATGGGGGCATGATTTCACAAGGAATTGGGAGGGAAAACATTCAAACCCTTGAGCCACTAGAGTCAAGCCAAATGTCAATAAGAGAACCCATCAAACCCTCAACTACCCATGTTGACTTTTGTACCCAACCATTGATTTCGTCCAAGAGGGGGTTGAGGTAGTTAATGCCTTGGGAATGGAGAGGTATGGCTGTCCAAATTCGGGTATGGGCAAGCCACCCTTCATGGAAAAACGTTTTTTGTCTCCTTGGGCAAGAAAGAGCCATGAATTTCTTCCCCAAGCCATTATGCATCCATCATTCTTTCTCCCTGACGAGTTTAGAGCCACCTGGGCATTTTCCAGGCATGTTTGCTGCATTTTTTTTCATTCTCCCTGTAGAGAAGGGCGTTTTCGTGTTGTATACCAGTGGGGAAGAAAGATAAATCGAATGGGGGATTCAATAGAGATCGTTTTGGGCTGTTGAAGGCTGAGATAATTGGGAAAGAAATCGTTTTTCCTCCCTGTGGTTGTTTGCCCCATCCCACAGTCCGTTTTTGAGAAAACCCATGGCCATATTATTTGTAAAATCCCATTGTTTGAATTGTGTATCCCTGCCCCATGTCTGTGCATGCTATGTGAGAGAAGAGTATGTTGGGTATGGGTTATGGGTACCCATAGCTTTGGCTTGAGCTTGAGAATAAGCATCCATTGTTCAAGTGTAGCCTGATAAACCCAGTTGGACTGGCTTGGTTGAGATGAAATGGTTAATGGGCTGTGTGTAAGCTGGAATGTTCCCTTTCCTTGTGAGAATCATGCCCAGCTTGGGGGTGGCCTTCAGACGGACTCAGTATAAGCTGTCGAAGAGCCTATGGTTGGGTGGAACGTTGCAGTGACATAGCTAGTTGCTTGGGGTAGTTGCAAGATGAAGATAAGTGCTTTTATGTCTATGTATTTACTTCTGCAAATGTTTAATTAATGATTATTTTGATATGCTGGATGAGCATGAAGCATGTGTGGATATTGTTTTTAATTCCGTTGTGCATAATTGATTTGTTTACATCTGCACATTCATATTTTATTTATATGAATCTAACTAATGGGCTGAGATCTTGTGAAAGCCCTGAATTTGGCATCATGTACCCTGCCTTGCATTGGTTGAATGGGTGGGTACGTGACACTGGATTTCTGGGCTATAAAAACTGAGTTTTTTTTATGGATTTTGGGGTATCTAATGCTCTCAAATTCGCCCCAAGATTCATATCTATGGATCCCCCATTGGATTTTACTGTCAATACCAAATTCTGGGTGTTTATGGCTCTTCAAAACGTGGGTTCTTGCAAAGTTGCGATTTTTGGTTTTTCTCATTGCTGGGAATTCGTCATGGATGAAAACTGATGCTGGGATCTTCCACAATCGAATGGGAATGAGGAAGAACCCATTCTCATGAGGTAGCATGACTTGTGGTATAAGAAAAACAGAGCCCATACCTTCCATACGAATTTATGGGCTACCCATGCTCCATTGAAGCCATGGACTGAATTCTTCAACAACTTCCTTAAAACATAATTAAATGTCAGCAAGGAAAGTCAAATGGGTTCTCACAATGACATTTGGTAGCATAAGGTTCATCCCCACAACCCCCTCACCACTCCCTAGTGGAATACACATGGCCCCTTCTCATTCGTCGCTTCCATAGCCAGTTTTTGTATTTTATTGAAATATTAATATTTACATCAAATTACAATATTCCATGGCTTAATAGCACATGGGTAACAAAATATCAAATGCTTGTCCATTTTAAATAAAATCCGAACATACACTAGCGGGGCCTTGGCCTTGAGCTCCACGCTAGGGAAACATACATCGCAATTATACAATATTTACATTAAAAGCCAATATTTCATAAGGGTCAAAATTGGGGTATTACATCAACTCTACATGACATGAAGCACTAGTGCATGAGATTTTGGTACAACTTGTGTAGGAGTGCATGATTTGGTTAAGATGTGGACTCAAGGGACTAGTCATTCCAAGACTCAAGATATATTGATGGCATATTTTTCATGTTTTGGTGCATGTTTTTCATGTTTTGGTTCACTTGTGCACGAGGCACATTCAAAGGCACCTCCCACCTATATAAAGAGGACACATGCAATAGAAAAGCATTCATTTATTGAAGGAGTTATTGCAAAAGAATGAACAAGGAGTTTTGAGGTGCTAAGTCTAGTTTTTGAAAGAATGAACAAAGAGTATGGTCAGTTTACATGGAGGACTTAGATAACTTCGGAAGTGTCTAAATCATGCAATAGCTAAACTAATACTAATGTAACATATGCTTTACAATTTCACTTCTGAATCTCTATGCTCCTCTTTCTCATTCACAAATTAATGCCAACGCCAGTTGTGTTACATGAAATTAGGCTTCTCTTCTTTGGCATCTGATTCTCAATCTTACATCAAGTTTTTGGCGCATGCAACATTATCAAATTGATTCAAGTAAGTTGAAACTATATTTCATAGCATTTCGATCTCTATTTCTGTAATGGAGATGATAGATCTACTCTGTTTCCAACTTCATTTAATAATCTGTTGCACTGTGGTAGGATCTTTCCCCAGACTAAGGATTTGATGCATTAAATAGTATGGTATACGAAGCAAGTGCAAAACTACAGAATCCCGCATTCGGTTGTGCAGGCATGATACAACAAATTCAACTCCAAATATCAGACCTGAAAGAGCAAATAACTGCAACACAGGCAATGGTTCAGAAAATACATTCCTAACAGGGACAATTTGTAGCCTCTATTCCAAGGCTCAACAATAAGTTTAATCCCACCATCAGCATATCACTAAAGGACACTGATGAGGAAGACAAGGAGTTATTCAATTCAAAACTAATGGATTAATGTAATGTCTAAGTTAATTAAGTATTAATATTCTTTTAATTAGATTTGGATCTGTTTAGATTGATTTGAAATTTCGAGTTATTAAGTGTGGAGAAAGAATGAAAAAATTTTGAGAATCGTAGTTAAAAGAGGTTACCCCAGTGTATTTTTTTATTATATATATGTAAGAGAGATGTTATATATGTTTATTTTATATGTATTTATTTTTATTTTGTATTTTGCTTTCAATATATTGGGTGAGAGATTGCACATTAGATTAAATTATAATCACAAAAGTTTATTCCATAGTTAAGAATCATCCGCATGTACACAAAATCTATGGATAAAAAGTGAGGAATTGAAATCTTTGCATTTTCAAAATGGAAATTAATAAATTTACTTAAATTACTAATTCATAATATTTGCCTAAATTTACCTTGATTACTGGCACTTATCATACAGTATTTACTTGAATTGATTCCATCTCCTATCATTTTTGTTCACAGATTTTTTGTTTTATTTAATGGTTAGTTAAAAGTTTAAGCCGTATTTGATGGGAAAAATGAGTCATAACTAGTGTTTTATTCACAAAATTCCTACCTTGCCTATCAGTTTACCTAGATCAATCAATCATTGTTGTTGAAGGAGTATTGTTTCCGGTCAATCAAAAGTCGAAAGACAAACAGAAAGTGCTCACGTTGAGAAAGGACAACTAGTTATTTTAGCTTGTGATGAATACAAAAAAGAAGTGACATTTAATCTCTCATAAGGGCAACTAATGCTAATCAAATCCAATGACAGAGGGCACAGTTCCTTCATTACGTTATAATGAGGATAAGAAGGGAGTATGTTTTAATTTTAGTAAAATGAACAATGAAGTTGAACTGATCATGTCTTCTAAAGAAACAATCGTATTGAATGTTGGAGGTATAGTTCCAACCAGGGTTGGAATTTGACGAGCATTTTGCCCGTCATAGGGCATTTTTCCCGTTATTTACGACCATTTTTTTTAACCAAGTCGTCCACTTAAATGGGTAAATAATTAAGTATAACGTGTTTTTAAGGGTCAATTTTTTTATAAAATGTCATTAATATTTTCCGATAAGTAGTTGCAGTCATTATTATCTTGGGGAGTCCCATAAAGCGATCTATTTGGATTGGCTTTATTGTAGTCTGCAAAGATGCTCAAGAGATATAGAGACTGGGTAGGAGGGATATTTTAGTGGCATGGAGAGGAACCCAAACCTCTCAAGAATGGATACAAGATTTTACATACTTTTGGCTCTCTGCAAGACCAAACACACCCATTTCTGCATGTGGTACCCAACTCTCCTAAGACTCAGGTTGAATTACATGGAACCTTGTTCATATGAAGACCATCATCTTCATTCTTCTCATACAGAGATGAATATAGACATTTCCTTCAAAATTCCATATGACTAATTAGAATGGTGTTCAGCCTTCTAAAATAATTAGAGAAAAATCCATAGCCTGATCTATTATAGAGATCGCGAAAATGCATACTGCCGAACAGGACTGGATTCTGAAGCCCGTGTCACAAAGGTTTTAAGAACATGAATATAGATTTGATAATATTTTGAGGAACATGAATATAGATTTTCTAAATAGTAAAACATTATTTTTGTATTAATAGAGTGAAGGAATCATCCAACTCTTGAAAATAAAGACCTGATCAAGCAGTACACAAAAACAGGCTAACGGGGCATAAACCATATGTTGTATTACCATAAATTTGTATGCTCGCGTAGAGAAAGAGGAACAAGTAGGGACAACTAGAACAAGATTGAAAGACGAAGAGGACATTGAGAACAAGATAAATGTATCTAATAACAATTTTTATGGCAAACGATTAAAACAATATCAATGTAGTGCATATCAATGTAATGAATGTCATGGCAGAGCTCTCTTCACCATCCAACGAACCTAAATCCTTACACAATAACAACAAATGTCACCCATTTGTAGAGTATTAAAACACAGGGCATAAAACTCAAAGGATTATCGCATGGGTTTCTTCATTTTGATAGTTATAGTATTATTGTGACTAGAATAAGGAGGAGTACGGAGCTTGTCCCAATGGCAAGCTTGGGAGGACAAGGTGAAATCAATCATAAGACTGAAGGTAGGATTTTTTAGGGTAATTTTGGCTTTTGGCTGCGTTTTGAGAAAAAAAAAATTAATGGAAGGTAGTTTTGTTGAAGGGTAATTTTTTCAACAAAACGTTAAGTGATGGGGAAGATTAAAGTTCAAAACGTCAAAATGTTTTAGCTTGAAGGGAAAAGATGAAATGAAATTCCAACCCTGGTTCCAACTCACACTTACATTCAGTTGTGTAAAGGTAGCATAAATATGTATTAGCATGTTGTCAATGTGATGTTGTTGTTAAGAGTCATTACTAGAATGTTGTCAATGTGATGTTGTTAAGAGTCATCATGGTGCTTTCGTTTAGATTTAAATTAAAGTGAGTTAAGGATCAGAAATTTTAATAAAGCTCAACTCAAACAACTTGTAGTTTGATTTATACGTGCACATAATATATATGTTCATTCTATCTTCCATCATTTCTATATTCTCACATGGGTTTGATCTCATTAGGAAGAAGAACCACATTATTGAGAATCCATCAAAGTAATGGATGTTGTGGAGTATTTTCTGGTTGAATTGATAGCTTATTGTTGTTCACTAACTCTTAACAGTTGCTACTAAAACTTCTATGTGATGATGTTCATGTTGGTGCATGATGGTGCTCATTTTCTTAACAATATTGATATTCTAGAAATGTAGTTGATGTTCTTCCAATTTGTAAGCACTCTAGTATAACACATTTAGAAATGGTTCGCACATAACATTGTGGGTTTTAGTAATCCTTTGATAAATAGGATAAACATTTGGTTTTCAAGGAAGATATAAGATACTTAGATATTGGAGGAGAGGTTCCAAATTAATTTTTAAAATTTAACTTTAATATTAATTGAATTATGATAGAAATACTTCATATATTTATATCCATGTTCATTTAAAAGTATATTTATATTTCAATTGCAACAATATTACTATGTAAATATCATGATTATAATATCTATTTATTTGTAATTTTGTTATTAATATAAAGAGATACTATAATAATTTTATTTTTTATTTGGTATCAGTATTATATGTTCTTTTTAAGCAACACCTCTATCTTACTAGTCTCTCTTGCAATAAAGTGGGGAAAACATTGTTTGGAGTAGTGTTGAAATTTTTATTTTTTCATGGTCTCTTTGTCTCCTCTTATTAGGGAAACTTGACTTGCCATTGTTTTTATGGGCCCATGGTATTCTGTGGCTCATGGCAATGGCCCATAGTATTGTTTGCGAAGAAACCTATTTAAAGGTAAAATTAAGATTTAAATGTCAAATGAAAGGCAATGTTAAAATTATGAGAACTTCATGCTAGGTGTATAGCTATAGAGTTTATGAGCATGTCCTACAATATAGGAGTTGTAACATATTTTCCAATGATTTGTTTTAGAATTGATTTCTACTCTTATGAGATGCATTAATGCCAATACCACTAATAATATGTTGACCTTAGATTTTGACCATGGCCAACAATATAGGTTTATTGGGATAAAGAGGTCAATTAACATTCACTTGCTCAATATGCATAGGAAGATGTTTTTTATAGGATGGTGCAAGGTAATGCTACCCAATTATGACACGTTAAGAAACTTAGAGAAACAAAAATATGATCACTAAAAATATATATTAGAGGCACCTATAACTTTTATTTAAGGAAAATTATTATATATCCAAGAAAATGGTGTTGACCTAAGATTGGTATGTTACATTTTTTTAGAACATAATGCATATAATTACGTTAGGCACTCGGCTTGGTATGTAAAGAATGATTTTTTTTTTAGAGTTGTAGATAATAGGCAGTTCTTGTGTGACACTATTTTTCCATAATTGTTAATGTTATATATATATATATATATATATATATATATATATAGATAGATAGATAGATATATTCAGTGAAGCGCCGAAATGAGAAGGTGAATCCCTTGAAGTGAGAAGGTGGAGCATTAGGCCCCACTATGAGATACTTAAGACAATCAATGAATTTTATATATTTTTCTGTTTTTAGGTCTTCGTTTGTACTTATACGGGTTCTTTTTTGTTTTCAAAATATGTGAACCAATCAAAAGTTACAAAGAAAATAAGAGATATTTTTTTTAATAAGTTGGAAAATGACCGAATAAAAATAAATATAAATTATAAAACAATATTGTCTTCCTCTCTCTCTCTCTCTCTCTCACACACACACACACACATATTTGGAATCTGCACATAGAGCTCTATAAGTGTGTGCCATTTCATTTTCAGGTCAAACCTATTGATTTGACAATCCAAACCTAAAACCAAAGGAGACAACCCACCACATAGATGGAAAAAATAAATATGAACACATTTAAAAAAAAAAATTGGAATGTGCACACATTAGTAACGCGTGCACACTATTTTCTAAAAAATAATGCACATATGTCATTAATGCACACACATTGCTAAAAATGCACACGTTATATTTTCCCATTCTCTTTCGGGTTAATTTTGGATGCCCAAACACCCTAGCTTGAAATGGTTTATATCCTCACACCCCTATGTGATTTATCTCCTAGATGCCAACGTTTAATGTGCTTGTGGGTGAGTTAAATGAACAAATCCATCTATAATATGATAAGGAAACATAAAGGATTTCCCACTCTTGTTCCATTAACATACGAGTAGAGGCCCATTGATGGTAAACTTTGTCCTCCCTTATGGATCTTGGCTAATCTTCCCATTGAATTAGTAGATAAGACAATTTTGATGAATGTTGTCATCAAGACCATAAATTTTTTATGGATAAACCAATTGAGCTCTTTCCATTTCTAGCTCAATTATGGGTCATCCAAAAAAACCAAGTTTACAGATAAACCAGACAAAACACTTATTTTCATTGGCAATTGGAAAATGTAATAATTTTGGTATGATACAAAATGAAGTTGTGTTTTATTGCTTTGTGAAATTATGGGGACTATGATTTTGTAAATGGGGTGGCGGGGTGGTTGATTCGAATCTTAGGGCAGATTATGGTCTAATTTCTGATGTAAAAGGCATAAGACTATTTTTTTATTAAATGTAAAAGGGAACATGATGGAAACATAATTTATGGAATCAAGTAATCAATATTGACATGGTCAGTAAGCCACCTTATAGAACGGTAGTAGGTAGAGAGTTAATATCATGGAGAAGAGCCACTAAAATTGGTCTCATTCCATGTAATGGTTCATATTAATCGAATATTTCTTCTCCAACTCTCTCTTGTTTTTTCATGGTGTATTTTATTTATCTGTTTTTGTTAATGTTCCTTCTATGGACTTCATATTAGATTTGCATGTCTTCTTTCCTCTTCTGTTGGTATTCAAGTCTTTAGTATCTTGTCCCTCAAGATCCAAATTAGTTCTAGTGATAACCAGTTCGCAAAATGGAAGGTCCATCAAATGAATGGAAAATCCTTCTTCTTGCATGGGGATTTACGGGAATAAATTTACATAGAACAACTGCCTAGCTATGCTCAAAATGAGTCTATCCTTGTTTGTCTCAAGAAATATGTATATGGCCTTAAGCAAGCTCCTCAAGCTTAGTATGCCAAAATGGATAGAGTTATTATTAACATCTATTTTTTTGTATGGATCTTGGTCCTCAAGATCCGGATCATTTCTATCCCTTGTCAGTTCACGTAGATTGGAGGTCCATCAAGTGAATTCCAAATCCACCTTCTAATTGCATGGGGATTTATAAGAACGAATTTACGTGGAACAACCTCCAAGGTGCCTCCAAGCTATGTTCAAAATGACACTAGCCTCTTTTGTATCCCTAAGAAATATCTTTATGGCCTTAAGAAAGCTCCTTAGGATTAATATGCCAAAATGGATAGCTTTCTTCTTAACATCAATTTTTCTAGATGTCATTCTGACCCAAATGTCTTTACCAAGAAAGTAGAAAATCATCTCTTAATCCTTATTCTTTATCTTTATGACATTATTTTTATTGGTAGTGATCCTAAACTTTTAACCCCTGTGAAATCCATCCTTAAGTAGAAATTTGAAATGACTAACTTAGGACATTTGCATTATTTTTTTGGTCTCCAAATCTTGCAAACCAAAGAAGGAATTTTTCTTACTCATTCTAAGTATGCTCGTGACCTTCTTCATCTCTTTCACATGGAATACTGTAAAATAGCCCATTTATCTTCTAGTCTGAATTCAAACTTACTACCTCTTGCACCACACTTGAAATAGCTGCCACCTTGTACCACTAGTTAGTTAGTAGTATTTTGTACTTAACTCATACTTGTCCTGATATTTCCTTTTCCATTAGTCTTATTTCTTAGTATATAAAAATGCCCCATGATAGTCATTGGAAAGAAACTATGATCATGCTATAGTTTATCTGGGTATTGTCCAATTTGGGATTCATTACAGTTCAAGTAGGACTCCTTTGTTGATTGATTTCACTAATTTCGATTGAGATGGTAACCCCCATGATTCGAATTCTACTACAAGTTATGATTTTAGTCTTGATTATGAAATTTTCACGTGGTATTGTAAGAAATAACAAGATCAAGTTATCTTTCTTAAGTAGAAATAGAGAATAGAGTCATGCTTAATGCAAGTCAATAATCCATGTGACTTCTACATATCCTTTCAGAGTTTGGATTATAGTAGTAGCATTCAACTACCCTTTGATGTGAAAATCATACTACCATCAAGATTTCCAAATGTCCAGTTCAACATCACCACGTCAATCACATTGCGCTACATATTCATTTCGTCATAAAGCTTATTCATGATTACATTGTCGAAGTGGTATTTTTCCCTATAGATGATCAAGTTGTAGACATATTCACAAATTCTCTTACAAAAGTGAATTTCTCTAAACTTCAACCTATGTTAGAAGTTCATGAATTTATCGTTAATGGGGAATATGTTCTAACACCTCCTTTATTATCCTATGGTGTAACCTTTGTAAATCCTTCAATCATATCCCAAGTTGTTCTATAGGGTGGGTGTTAGAATATTTAGACACCTAGGAATTATTTTAGAGCAACTTGGTCTAGTGTGTCTGCAGGTAAAGTGTGTTTATATAGTATGCATTAGTATGAATTTGCACTCATGTAATATGATGGTCACAATATGTTCCTATTAATTTTTTATCTTTAATTTGGAAATGCAATAATAATTGAAATCAAATAACAATCATACACATAAGAAATCACATTCGACATATGAATTTACCTTGGGGAAACCCTCTATGACTTGAGGGAGAAAAACCCAGCTAAACCTTCCTTAGTATATTGATAGATAGCAGAGAATTTCTTGTACATCAGGTGCCTATGGTGCAATTTACAAAGAAAGAGAGATATATATATTAGAGATACTCAAAATAATAATAATCCAATCAACCAATTCACTAATATTGGTCTCATGCACAAATTTACTTCATTTGAATTCGCTCCAACCTTGGAGACATCAATCTTGCATGGAGAAGTGTGCCCCACTTCTAATGCAATAAATTTAACTCACAGTATAGACTTCAATATGAACTCGCCCCTTAATTAAAAGATTGCCCACTTAGTTGGGTGGCTAACTTAAGTGTCGTCGTGCAAGTGTCTCAACTCAAGTGCCTTCTTTTAGTTTAACACAAGTGTCATCTTTTAGTTTAACATAAGTGTTGTCTTTTAGTTTAACATAAGTGTCGTCATGCAAAACACTTATTTAACTAGATATTCTTTGTTATCACTTAGTTAACTCTCTTAACTGAATAGTTCTTATTAACATCACTGTAGTGAACAATTCGAGTTCTCCTTTGATTGGCCGAAGTCTTCTTTGTTAATATCACTAAAGTTTAACAATTATAATTCTCTCTTAATTAAATTAAATCTTTATATGCAGTTCGAATTCTCTCATATTGTATCTCATCTTATCTGCATGGTCCACATGTGTCGAATTAATTAATTATCATATCAAATATACTAAGGATATTTTCCCAATGATGTGAGCATATTGTTCTACTATTGTTCAAAGTGGTTATATGCTAAAGTAATTCACTCTAGAGGTGTCCAGACTCTAGAGGAGACTTAATATCCCAACCATGGCTAGTAATATATCATACACCATACATGCTTCGACATGCAAAGCATCACCTCAACACATGAGGCATCACCTCAACACATGAGGCACCACCTCAACACATGAGGATTTGTCTTGACACACAAGACCTTAGCCTTGACTAGCAAGACTGTACAGCATCATCACTTTGACAAACAAAGCACTTGCCTCAACACATGATGCTTATCCATTCTTGATTCCAACTCAAGATTCTTCTCCAAGTTTCTTGATTCCATCTCAGGATCCTATATTAAGGAACTACATCAACACACAAGGGTCAATCTTGAGACACAAGATTGACTTGGAGAATGAATCACGATGCTATAACTTAAATAGTTCCAAACATAAAGTTATCCAAAAATTTGTGTTCTCCTTGATCTTAACGACTACATTGATCCATGGCTTAACACCCAATTGGTACATGATATCTATTTAAAGAGTATGGAGGGTCATTAGTTCATGACCAATTATGAGAAACTCATATGTAAATCAATTTTCCTCTTGCATTCATATATCGTCTCAAGTAGCTATTTGGTTGGTACCATGGAATGTTTCCCTGTCTGATCATTTAACCATATAAAATATCTGTGTGTTGATATGTAATCTATTTTTGTAAGTGGTTCCATAAGGTGTTTAACCTATGTAGAAATAACCTGTTTTAGTCGAACACATCCAAGTATTTACCAATATTCACTAAAACCTATGTCCTCAAATGTGATGCCTCAACTAAAGGCCTTGGAGTATTCCTCATGCAAGACGGAAGATAATTGGATTCTACTAGAAAGCAACTCTGTGAGTGGCCTTTGGGAAATAAACTTATAAAAAAAGAGATGATGGTCATATTGCATGTTGTGGACATATTGTGCCAATACTTACTTGGGAAACATTTCCATACCAAAATCGATCATCACAATTTGAAATAATTTCTCAGGCAAATAACTTCCTCCCTTGAGAAACAAAAATGGGTCACCAAAATGTTGGGATTTGACTAAGAGATGTTCGAGTACACAGGGTACTACCAAAGGACTGAACACCAAGAGCAACCGATTCACACAAACAGATCACAGATCAACACACCGATGTTTTGACTTGGTTTAAACCCTCTTGAGGGAAACACTCCACGGCCTCGGCCAAATAGCTTCTACGAGACAATTTATTATGCAAAGAAAGAAAGTTACAAATGAGCTTCTCATAATCGATCAACTAAACAATGACCCTCCATGCTCTTTAAACAGAGATCATGGACCAATCGGGTGTTAAGCCATGGATCAAGGTTAGGTTTGATCTAAGAGAAGTTGAGCCGTCGGATCACTCTATGTCGGAAACATATTGTGACCTTCGGATTAAGTATTTACAAATGCATACTAATACATACTAAAGAAACACACTATCCCTAACAGATATATTACACAAGTTGATCTTAACTAACTCCTAAGTGTCTAAATATCCTAACATCCCCCCTTAAGAACAACTTGGGATAGGATTGAAGGATTTACAAAAGTGACACTATTAGGAGAAGGAAGGAGGCATTAGAGCCTATCCCCCCTCAATGACAAGTTCCTGAACTCCTAACATAGATCGAAGTTTAGAAAATTTTGCTTCTGTAAGAGACTTGGTGAAGATGTCTGCAACTTGATCATCTGTAGGGCAAAAGAGCACTTCAAGAACATGATCATGAACAATATTTCTGATGAAGTGCATATGTAGCTCAATGTGTTTGCTGCGTTGATGTAGAACTGGATCTTTGGCAAGCTTGATGGCACTTTGATTGTCGCACCAAAGTGGAGTAGGCTGCTGCTGCTCAAATCCAAACTCTGAAAGGATCTGTCGAAGCCATAAAGCTTCCTGACTGGCATTAACTGCTGCTTGATATTATGCCTCTGCTGAAGAAAGAGCAAGAGCTTGTTGTTTCTTACAAGCCCAAGTAATAGGTCCAGATCCTAGACTCGAAACATAACCTGCAGTAGACTTTCGATCATCAGGATCGCCGGCCCAATCTGAATCAGTGAAACCAACCAACAAAGGTTTCCCCCCTGTACTGTAATGAATCCCAAACTGAACTGTACCTCGAATATATCGAAGTATTCTTTTAGCTGCTTTCCAGTGACTTTCATGAGGTGTCTGCATATAATGGGCAACTTGACCAACGGCAAAGGAAAGGTCAGGACGGGAATGAGTCAAGTATAAGAGACTACCAACAAGCTGACGATACAAGGTGGCATCGACTTCAGGTGAAGTACAAGTGGTAGAAAGTTTGACTCCAGAATGTAAGGGAGAAGGGGCTGGTGTACAATCTTCCAAGTGAAAGCGATGAATAAGGTCACAAGCATACTTAGACTGAGAAAGAAAGATTCCTTCTTTGGTTTACAGGACTTGGAGACCAAGAAAATAATGCAAATGTCCTAAGTCTGGCATTTCAAAATTTTGTTTAAGACTGGATTTCACATGGTTTATAAGCTTAGGGTCACTACCAGTAAGAATAAGGTCATCAACATATAGAACAAGTATGATGAGATGGTTTCCTACTTTCTTGGTGTAGACATTGGGGTCAGAATGGCATCTAGAAAAATCAGTGTCAAGGAGAAAGTTATCCATTTTGGCATACCAAGCTCTAGGAGCTTGCTTAAGGCCATATAAGGATTTCTTAAGGCGGCAGACAAGGCTAGAGTTATTCTGAACATAGCCAGGAGGTTGTTCCATGTAAATTTCCTCCTGTAAATCACCATGTAAGAAGGCAGAATTGACATCCATTTGATGGACTTCCCAGTTGTGTAAGGCTGCAAGGGAAAGAACAAGGCGGATGGAGTTCATTTTTGCGACAGGAGCAAAGGTTTCATTGTAGTCAATCCCTTCAACTTGGGAAAAACCTTTGGCAACTAACCTTTCCTTAAGTCTTTCAACACTTCCATCTGATGCATACTTAGTTCTGTAGACCCATTTACATCTGACAAGTTTTCTTCCTTTTGGAAGAGGTACAAGATCCCAAGTATCGTTCGCCATTAACGAACGATATTCTTCATCCATGGCTACATCCCAATATGGATTCCCTGAAGCTTCTGCAAAAGTTTCTGGATCATGATTCTCGGAAACTTGAGCCAAAAGAGAAGAGGCTCGCTGAAACTGAGAACGTGTTCGATGTTGATCTCTATGATCACCGGCAAGATCACCGGCTACTTCACATGTTGAACGGACCCATCGAGGAAGCACTTGTGTTGGTGCAACTGGAGGAACATGAGCAGGCGGAGGTTGATTTTCATCCTCACTGTCATCATCAGAAACTGGAGTTGGAAACCTGTCAAGGAAGTTGGAAGAAGAAGAAGAAGACACAAACGCCGAATCAGGATCGCAGGCCAAAGATGGCACAATCACCAAGTTAGGCTCGCAGGCCAAGATATTTTCATCAAATTTAACATCTCTTCTAATGATTACATCATGAGAATGTGGTTGAAGAAGTCTATAACCTTTTACATCTTCAGAATATCCAACAAATATGCACTTTTCACTTTTAGGCTGCAATGCTTTCCGTTTTCATCCGGAATGTGAGCCCATGCTTCACTACCAAACACACGAAAGTGACTTACATCAGGTTTAGTTTTACTCCATGCTTGTTCTGGTGTTATACCTTGTAATGCTTTAGTGGGGGTGCGATTAACTATGTAATTTGCACAATTAATGGCTTCAACCCAAAATTGAAGACTTAGTCCCTTAGATTGGATCATACAATTAGCCATTTCTTTTAAAGTGCGGTTCTTCCGCTCAGCTACACCATTTTGTTGTGGTGTATATGGAACAATGTGCTATTGTTGGATGCCTTGTTCAGTGCAAAAAGTAGTGAATTGTTTGTTAACATATTCTCCTCCATTGTCAGATCTTAACTTAATAATTTGATGACCAGATTGTTTTTCAACAAGGGCCTTGTAGGCCAAGAACATGTTAAATACTTCGCTCTTAAGTTTTAGGAAATAAACCCAAGTGCATCTGGTGTAATCATCAATGAAAGTTAAGAAATATTTGAAACCAGAAAAGGAAGCAGATGGAAGAGGACCACACAAGTCACTATGCACAATCTCCAAGGGAACCGAGGCGTGCCAAGAGGCACGTTTGTCAAAAATGTCCCGATGATGTTTTCCGAGTATACAACCGGAGCAAACACCATCTCTGCAAGATACCATCGGAAGACCTGTCACCATATTTTCTTTACATAGTTGTTGCAATGAGCGATAATTTAAGTGACAAAATCGCTCGTGCCAAAGTTTGCTCAAGTTATCACTATGAGCAACAAAAACTGAAGGGAAAGGTGATGACCCAAAGTTGTTAAACTTGTACAACCTGGTAATATCATCAACAATTTCGGTAGCTAGGACCTGTTGAGGATCTTTAAAATCCTTGATTACAACTTGGTGAGGTGTAAAGGTCACAGTTTTACCTTCACCAGAATGAGTGATCTGATAGACTGATAACAAATTGCAGGAAATTCTTGGAACACATAGTACAACACTAAAATGACGATTATCTACTGGAATTGTTCCAGTTCCTACAACACTTAGAGATCTATCATCACCAACAAATATTTGTTTGGTGTTACATTCATGCATAGTAGAAAAGATGGCTTGATCCTTAGCCATATGATAAGGTGTTCCAGAATCAATGAGCCATTCATTTGAAGTAGAAGAAGAAGATGCATTATAAGAATAACCAGAAGTACAAAGTGCATGTCCATGAGAGGTTGATTCTGAAGGCGAATCTAGGCTGATGTGGTGCTTCTTCATTGCTGCTTCCAAGGCTGCCATCTTCTTGAAACACTTAGATTCATCATGATTATCTTTCCCGCAATAGTTGCAATGACGCTCAGTCTTTTTGCCTTTTGGCTTGGATCCTTTGTCATTTTTTAAAGAAGGAGCTGACTGACAGGGTTTTGGACCCTTGTTTGACTTATTATTGCGAAAATTTTGTTTCTTGGGAGGCTTGGACTTTTCTTTCTGTTTGGACAATAAGGCTTTCCCAGATGTATCTGCATTGTTGATTATTCCAAGATGAATGAGTTTATCTTGTTCCCTAATCAAGGAATCACAAAAGGATTCAAGACTAGGCTCTTGATAGCTAGCTGCATTCAAGGATGCTTTCATGGAGTAAAATGTAGATACAAAAACAGAATATGCAGGTCCAAATTTGGAAAGAATATGATAAATGCATTGTTTGTCTTCCCTCTCAATCTTACATTCTGCACATAAGAGTTTAAGAGTTTTTTACTTAGATAAATAATCTTGAATGCATGAAAAGTCACTTGGATTTAAAGAAATCAACTCATTTTCGAGTTGGTGACCTCGAATTTCATTGTGTTTACCAAACATAGTTTCCAACTTGTCCCAAGCAGTATTAGGTTCATCAATTCCAGATATGTGGAATCGCAAATCAGTAGAGATTGACATCCCAATCAATCCACGAGCTTCATCACATCTATTTGCCCATTTTATTTTCTTATCATCATCAGTGGGTTCTTTTTCTTTCCCTGTGGTAATTCTGAAAAGTCCCCTACTTCGTAGAACATCCTCCATACGATATTTCCATGAGAAATAGTTGGAAATGTTAAGTAGAATATCACAATGGGCGGCCATATTTGTAAATTAATGGCTCTAAAAGCAGAAACCAATAGTCTGGATGTGAAGATCTCAAAAAAATAGGCGATTTAAAAAAAAACGGCACTGAAAACAGACTCTGTATGATGAAGTTATGCTTGAACAAAGAAACTGTTGAAGATGTCCCCAATAGTGACGTGGCAGCTAGAGAATGTCCAGCAAAAACAGAACCCCCCTCTTCCCAAGATGAACCTTTTGACAATCACTTTTCAAGAAAGTTTCTTTAAGTGAACCACTTTTGTAAAATAAGTGATTTCACTTTTACAATGATATTACTTTTAAATAGTGCAACAATAAAAAAACTTAAGTGACTCACTTGTTTTTTATTTTTTATTATTTAAGTGAGATGCACTTTTACAATAAAGTAACTTGAAATTAGAAATTGCATGCACTTTTTCTTTTAAAAGTAACTTCCTAAGACTTGAACTCAAGACCTATTAAGGAATAAAGCAACTTTGAACCAAGTGAGGTAGATTAAAAGGTATGTAAAATATGGGAATAAGGAAGGGTTTTTTTTTTTTTTTAACTACTCTTCTTGCTCGGTTTGCGTGCTTGCCCTTTTTCCTGCAAAACAGACCACAAAACGAAACAAAAACAAATTTTCCACACTTGTGAAGTTATATATTGTTAGCTTGCCTGGAAAGTCTACGTTTTCTCTCTGTTTCTGATTTGCCGAGATCGCGCAAGGTGCACGGCAAAGAGCATATGCAGCCGAGAAGAACCCTTTCCCTTTCTGTTTCTGATTTGCCAAGATCGCTCAAGGTGCACGGCAAAGAGCATACGCAGACGGGAAAGCAACAATCCGAACCAAAAAAAATCTAACCATAAAAAAAGATGAAATATGAGATTTTTTCTTTTCAAAAAACGAAATAAAAAAAAATGCGTCACTGTAACATTATACCTTCAGATCTGATAAAATACGCATTTCTGGAGCAACCGGGAACCGTTTTCGATCAAACGAAAACTATTTCCCAATGGAAACAACGCTCCGGACACAATGGAACACCTCCCACAGCCCAGAAATGCACATAAATACTAGAACTAGAAACCGTTTCGAGTTTCGGCAACAACAGTTCAAGATCTAGATCATAACCGGAAGTGGCACTTCATAAAAGCTCTGATACCATGTTTGAGTACATAGGGTACTACCAAAGGACCGAACACCAAGAGCAACCACTTCACACAAACAGATCACAGATCAACACACTGATGTTTTGACGTGGTTTAAACCCTCTTGAGGGAAACACTCCACGGCCCCGGCCAAATAGCTTCTACGGGACAATTTATTATGCAAAGAAAGAAAGTTACAAATGAGCTTCGCATAATCGATCAACTAAACAATGACCCTCCATGCTCTTTAAATAGAGATCATGGACCAATCGGGTGTTAAGCCACGGATCAAGGTTAGGTTTGATCTAAGAGAAGTTGAGCCGTCGGATCACTCTATGTCGGAAACATATCGTGACCGTCGGATTAAGTATTTACAAATGCATACTAATGCATACTAAAGAAACACACTATCCCTAAGGGATATATTACACAAGTTGATCTTAACTAACTCCTAAGTGTCTAAATATCCTAACAAGAGATAATTTACCGGAAAGGAAACGATATAATGTGGTATAAAATGATCTCTCTTGAAACTTTGAAGATGAATGTTCCATATTTTCCATTTCATTCATCATTGTGGACTGGTTGACTATTGTTCATAATGAATTGTTGAAAAATCCCACCCTTGATACCATGATCCAATAACTTTAATAGGAACCACATGCATATCAAGGATACACTTGGCACAATGATGGGTTTCATTATAAAATACATCTATATTTTCACAAGAAATTATCATTGAAATCTCATGCATTATCTGAGCTCCATTCATCCCCCATATCCAATCATTTAGGATTTAATAAACATATGAAAGGATCAAATTATCATTTTTCTTGGAAGGCACGAAGAAGGACATCCTCACATTTGTGGATGGATGTGACACTTTCCAAAGACATAAAGGGGATACTGTGAAACCTCTAGGTGAAATTCAACCACTACTAATTTCAAATATATTATGGAATAACATTTCTATGGATTTCAATTTGGGGTTACCAAAATATGGAAATAAGTTTGTACTCATGGTTGTGGTTGATTTCCTTTCCAAATATGCTAATTTTTTTTCCCCACGACACCCTTTCAAGGAATCTATGGTAGCTCAAACCTTCATGTATAATATCTTCAAACTCCATGGTATGCTATAAATTATTGTCATGGACCTTGACCCAACCTTCACTAGATATTGGGAGAATTTTGAGTCAAAAATCTATCCTTCTGGATTTTTAGAATTGTTAGACCTTCTAAAAGGGTTGATTACAGTCCAATTTTGTATGTAAAAGTCATAAGACTGTTTTTTATTAAATGTAAAAGGGAACATGATGGAAATGTAATTTATGGAGTCAAGTAATCAATATTGACATTTTTAGCAAGACACCTTATAGAAAGGTAGTAGGGAGAGAGTTAATATCAAGAAGAAGAGCCCCTACAATTGGCCTCATTGCATGTAATGGTTCATATTAATCAAATATTTATTCTCCAACTCTCTCTTTTGTTTTCATGGTGTATTTTATTTATCTATTTTTGTTAATGTTCCTTCTATGAATTTCATATAGAGTCGCATTTTTTCTCTCCTCTTCTCTCCGCATTCAAGTCTTTTGTATCTTGGCCCTCAAGATCCAAATTAGTTATAGCACTTGCTAGTTCACATAAATGGGAGGTCCATCAAATGAATGGAAAATCCTTTTTTGCATAAATGGGAGGTCTAATTTCGCCTAGGGGTGGGGTTATTAGAATCATAGGGAACATTATAGTCTAATTTTGGATATAAAAGTCATAACACTATTTTTTATTAATTAATGTAACATGGAACATGATGGAAATGTAAATTATGGATTCAAGTAATCAATATTGACATGGTCAACAAGACACCTTATAGAAAGGTAGCAGGGAAAGAGTTAATATCAAGAAGAATAGCCCCTAAAAGTGGCCTCATTGCATGTAATGGTTCATATTAATCGAATATTCCTTCTCCGACTCTCTCTTGTGTTTTCATGGTGTATTTTATTTATCTATTTTTGTTAAAGTTCCTTCTATGAATTTCATATTAGATTTGTATGTTTTTTATGGTCTCCTATTCTTTCTATTTCTTGATTGAATTTTAAGTCCAGTTAAATATGGGAACCAAGCATTTTGATTAAATTCTCATATGTATCAATAATCTATTTCGACTTTACTTATATATTTTGAAGAACATTTTATGAAGCCTTCAATAAGGTAATTTTCCTATTATTCCATCTATTTCATTTCATTTTCAAGGGATTTCAAAAAGCTACACCTAATAATTAATTACTTGGCATAGATTTCTTTGTCTACTACGCATATTAATTTTCACTCTCTCTTGTGGTCAATCTGTCACCTATTCCGGCATTATAATTAGCGCAGAGTATCGATGGTTCAAATGGTGGGAGATCTCTTTTATTTAATCACATTTATGGGTATTTGTTTCATTGTTCCCTTAAATTTTATGAGCTACCAGTTGTTGCTCAACTTCCTTGATTGCTCCAGGAGGTGAGGCCCTAATTGCAAATAGTATGAAGATTCGAGGCTGGAAATCAGGGTTAGTTTACAGTGGTTTTAATGTATATCCATTATGTACAAGTCATGGATTGACATTTGTTCATTTTCCAGTTGCTGGTATCTATTTTTGGAGGATTGACCCTTTGAGTGGTCGACCCACGATGTAACCTCTAAGTATAAATCTGTATGTTGTAAGACTCATCGGACACATATAGAGATAGAGATGTTGTAGAAACTTTGACTCAATATAATAGATCTGGTTCTATATTTTCATTTGAGTTTTTAACTCCTGGTTCGGAAGCATTTGGAGGGCTCCCACCTTCAATGTTCATTTTTGCATCCCTACTATCAATAGATCTTTTTACATTACTGTAAAAATCTTTCTATTTGTACATTTGATTTCAGCTGTGGCATGTGAATATACATATATATGTGCATAATTTTGAAGGCCTCTTTTTGTGTTTGGTTTATGATTTGTAGGGTAGTGTATTTGGTCGCTTATCATAGTTTGGCTTTTGAATGGAATTTGAATCTTTTCCTCTGGTTCGCCTTTGATTAATAGGAAGTGTTTTTATGTAATAAATGTAAAGAGAATTTTCTGTAGAAGAGCAAACATTCTTAGAACTACATAGGGATCACAACAATTTATGAACTTCGATTTTATGTTTCATTTTAGTAAGAGCTGGCTCGAGTTATAGTAGGAAGATAGTATAAATAGAGAATAGAATTTTAACGTTGAATGATATTTTCCTAGATCTCAATGTTTTATAATTTTTGTAGGAAAATTTAGGAGATAAGATTAAGATAGATAACCAATCATTTTCACACAAGAATATTTTGTATTTTCTGCATACTACTTAATCTATGTTACATGTTGGATATTTATTTGAAAGAACCAAAGGAAATTAGTTCTCAGCATATAGCATACTTAGCCAAATGTATGGAAGATATACAAATTTATCTCTGTATTTAACGCAGATCTCCATAAATAGATTTAGATTAGTATGTGTATAAATATCTTGAAAAAAATAGAACTTGCATGGTTTTCTTTGGATTTTCTTTACTCTCAACATATCTATTTAATAAAGCAAAACAATGTCGAATATAAATCTTAGAATTAATATCACATAGGGAATTTCTGGTATTTTTTGGGTTTTTGGTTCAAAAGAAATACCTTGATGTTTTGGAGTCTGAAATCATTATAAAGCAATTTACTTAAAAGTACATTCTCTATTTAGCTGTCTTAGAATCATTTATACCAAAGTTCCTAGATAAGCTGATTTATTTCTTGAAGAGCTTGTTTGATTTTATTCTTAGATTTAAGATCTTTGCATTAGGTTAAAAAAAAAAAAATTGTATTCAACAGCTTTAAATTTTGAATTAGGTATATCGAAGTCCTCATTTGATTTTATTCATAGAATTCTTGAAATTTCATAATAGGATCCAACTTAATTAGCTGCACACAATTTTAATTTAAGTAGGCATTTAGTTTACCAACCCTAGTTATTTCAAAGTTTGATATAGGTATATTTGATTTTTTTATATTAGAAGCACAGTGGTTTTTCTTACCTGCACAAATAGTGTTAGTAGCTCACAAGTCTACAAACCTTGGTTTGACAATCCAATGCTTAAGGTAATTTAATTAGGTAAATATATATTTTCCCTGACAATTTTATCTCCTCTTCTCTTGGTATTCAAGTATTTTGTATATTGGCCCTCAAGATCCAAATTAGTTCTAGCGATTTCTAGTTCGCATAAATGGGAGGTCCATCAAATTAATGGAAAATCCTTCTTCTTGCATGGCGATTTACAAGAAGAGATTTACATGGAACAACCTCCTAGCTATGCTCAAAATGACTCTAGCTTGGTTTGTCTTCTTAAGAAATATATGTATGGCCTTAAACAAGATCCTCAAGCTTAGTATGCCAAAAGGGATAGAGTTCTTCTTAAAATAGGATTTTATATATGGATCTTGGTCCTCAAGATCCAGATAAGTTCTATCCCTTGTCGGTTCACATAAATCGGAGGTCCATCAAGTGGATGTCAAATCCACCTTCTTGCATGGGGATTTACAAGAAGAAATATCTTTATGGCCTTAAGAAAGATCCTTAGGATTAATACGACAAAATGGATAGCTTTCTTCTTAACATCAATTTTTCTAGATGTCATTATGACCCCAATGCCTTTACCAAGAAAGTAGAAAATCATATCATAATCCTTGTTCTTTATTTTTATGACATTATTCTTATTGGTAGTGGCCCTAAACTTTTAACCCATGTGAAATCTGGATCCTTAAGAGTAAATTTGAAATGACTAAGTTAGGACATTTTCATTATTTTCTTGGTCTCCAAGTCTTGCAATCCATGGAAGCAATTTTTCTTTCTCATTCTAAGTATGCTCATCACCTTCTTCCTCTCTTTCACATGGAATACTGTAAACTACGCCATCTATATTCTAGTCTAGAGTCAAACTCACTACTTCTTTCACCACACTTGAAGTAGATGCCACCTTGTACCATTAGTTAGTTAGTATTATTTTGTACTTGACTCATCCTTGTCTTGATATTTCCTTTCCTATTAGTCTTGTTTCTTGGTATATTAAAATGCCCCATGATAGTCATTGGAAAGAAACTAATAACATACTATAGTGTACCTAGGGTATTGTTCAATTTGGGATTCATTACAATTCAAGAGGGACTCATTTGCTGGTTGATTTCACTGATTTCGATTAAGATGGTGACACTGATGATTGGAAGTCTACTACAAGTTATGTTTTAGTCTTGATTATGAAATTTTCACTTGGTCTTGTAAGAAATAACAATATGTTTCCCTTTCTTCAGTAGAAATAGAGAATAGAGTCACAGTTAATGCAATTCAAGAAGCCATGTGAATTCTACATATCCTTTCAGAGTTTGAATTATAGTAGTAGCATTCAACTACCCTTTGATGTGAAAATTAGACTACCATCAAGATTTCCAAATATCTAGTTCAACATTGTTGAACTTTGGTTGTCATTGATGTCAAATAATGTCAAAGAGGATGTCAACTAATTCAATTTGATTCATTGTTTTCAACTGAAGTCAAGTGGTTTCAACATTCTCGTGCCATCTTGAAGAAGTATAGTAGAGCCACATTGAGGAAGTATATACGCAAGCAAGATGGTGAAGGATATGGATTCCAGTGTGAAGAAGTATATCTAGAATTGGAACCCAATATGAAGAAGTGTGTCCAAGGGTTCATCATGAATATCTAGTGTGAAGAAGTACATAAGGCACATGTACTTCAGCAGGTCACAAGTCTATCTATTCATAGTCCTTCAAGGAACAATATAAAGGGATGGATGAAGAGTGTGCAAGCAAGTCAAGTGGAGTGCATAAGAAACATGGAACAAGAGATGGTTGAACACCTCTAAAAGTCTTGAAAGTGTGCAGTTCATCAACAATCAAAATATGCTTTCAGTTGATAAAGGGTGCACAAGTTTCAAGAAGGGTGTAGCAGTTGATGTCAACATATGTGCAAATTTGACACCTGAAGACACATCAAGTGCGCAAGTCCCACAAGTGATGGTACCACAAGGGTCAAAGTCCCACCAAGTCAAAGAACACATATGCACAAGTTCCGCAAAGCATTGATACACCAAGTGCGCAAGAACCACAAATAATGGTACCGCAAGGGTGAAAGTCCCATCAAGTCGAGGACCATGTATGCACAAAACACACAAAGAAAGGACACATTAGCAGTGCATAACATGACATGTGGCATATGCATAATCTCTGAAGAAAGGAAGAAGTAATTCCACAACCAACTTGTGAACATACAATCCATGCAAAACATGTATAAATAGGGAAGCAAGTTGGATATTTGAAGTAAGCTTGATGGCGAGGTCGAAGAGATTATAACTGGAAAATACAAATTTATATTTGGGGCATCATAGGTTTGAGGTACATAATTGTATGATCTAGAAAGGATCCAAGTGCACACAAGCAGATGAATGGTTGAACTGATGGTGCGCATAATGATGTTGTAGATCTGTGACAGTTGCGCAAAGATGGAAATATAGAATGCAGAAGATGCGCAAGTGCGTGAGGACAGAATGAAAGTAGCAAAAGTAGCACAAAGATAGTCACAAATATTTTAAAGGAAGAAGTGCAGAGACAAAACTAAGCCACACCAGAAGATGTGTATAAGTTTGGTTGATTGGCGAAGGTTAACGTGAAGGGTGCGAGGTAGAGAGGTCGATCAGGTGCGCGGCGATAGAACATCAATAGAATCTTGTATGCACGTCATGATGAGGATGATATGAGACAAGTGCGTTAAAATAAAAGGACGAATCATATAATGCATAGCATGTAGCAAATTGTATGAACAATTATGGAACTTAAACCGAACAGAAACATCTAGTAAGTGCACAGTTCCATCTGATATCGGTGCACAATCTCAAATCAACAAGTGATCAAATCAAAACATCAATTTGTTAGTGCAGTTGCGCAGTAGCAGAATGACACAACTAGTCAGTGGCATAGAATACAACAGATCAAGTAGCACATTAAATATGAAGTGAGTCATCAACAAAAGTGAAGAATTGAGTGGAATGAGAAGTCAAGTGATGTATGCAGGGGAGTGACAGCAATACAACTGCATACAAAAGGTGCACACAAAAGAACGAACATTAGAAGATAAAAAATATGCGCATGTTGGAAGTTCAGTAAGGAAAAATATTATTTTGGATAATTGGGCGACAGGACGGAGCAACGAGAAGGAGGTAGTAGCCTCCTTCCAGTTGGTGCTGGAGAACACAGGGAGTTGGTGGTACCTTTAGGTCGGTTCCTGGAAAACTAGGGGGTTAGTTACTCCTTCCAGTTGCTACTGGTAAACAAAGGAAGTCGGTGCTTCCTTGAATGTAATATTTTCATTACAAAAGAGCATTCAGTTTTTCTTCTTCTAATTGGGTTTCCATGTCAAAATCCGATGTGTTCTGTGTTCTTTGTCTTGGTTCATATATGGATGAATGATTTTATTTATATTGGATGCATGACTAAATATCAAGATTAATTTAACACTAATATGTTAAGAAGGTAAAATCTATTGATAACTACAATAATACTGATTCACTCCCCTCTCAGTACTAAATCGATTCCAACAATTGGTATCAAAGTGGGTGTCTTCAGTAACAACTTAACATATGGAAGATAGATCCCTACGCAGAACTCAGCAGACATGGATTCAAAATATGAACATGTGGCTGAAGTAGACTTTGAATGGGAACTGATCAGTGCTCTGGA
Source organism: Larix kaempferi (assembly GCA_027924585.1). NCBI lineage: Eukaryota > Viridiplantae > Streptophyta > Pinopsida > Pinales > Pinaceae > Larix > Larix kaempferi. Next base: position 7,761,385 of record BSBM01000445.1, read on the forward strand.
CGAATTGAATAAGTAAAGGAAGAAAATCAATCTCCTATGACAATCACTTCTGAGGTTGGAGGAAGATACCACCAGGCAATTGAAACTGAGAGAAGAGAACTGTGAAAGATTGGAAGCTGAAACTACCTCTCTGAAAGACAAACTGCAAAAGGTAAGTTTTCAGCTGAAGAATGAACAAAATTGTAGAAGCAGCATTGATGAAGAATATTCTTTTGTTAAGAGCTATGCTGACACGCTTAAGACTCCACTCTCAAAGATATATCAAAAGTGTGAAGAAGAGGATAGGAAACCAAGCCATCTAAAAAATTATTCTACACAATTTCGAAGAGTTTATCCAATCAAGTACCATTTTTTTTTTGGATAGTGATATTTCTATCACAATTTTGGTCATAAAGCAATAAAATATAGAGCTCGCGCGCTAGCATATGCTAGTAGGAATAGTTTGCGCAATTAGATAAATCCTAAATAGAGAAACCTCATAAAGTCGGTTGAAGTCTCAAAAGAAGATCTCAATCCCTTTAGTATTTTGAGCTTAGATAATGAGCATAGTGAATGTCATAATAAGGGTCACAACAATCAGAACTGCAAAAATCAACTACAACCTACATAATCCACTGAAGCAACTGAAGTTCAGAGGGATAAAGTCCACCAGGAAGCTTACAGCCTAGCCTTAAATTCACAAAGGAAAAGGGGGGAATGGTACATAGACAACGGGTGCTCTAAGCACATGATAGGAGATAAAAACATCTTTCTGAAGTTTAGAGAATATAAGGGAGCCAGCGTCTACTTTGGGGATAATGGATCATCCAAAATATTAGGTAAAGGCTTGGCAAGCCTAGGAAACAAAAGGGCCAAGGAAGAAAATTTCATACTAGTCGAGAACATGAAACACAATCTTCAGAGTATCAGCCAAATGTGCGACCAAGGACATACTCTTACTTTTGACTCAGAAAAATGAAAAATAAAAAACAAGGATACATGTAGAATAGTATAAACAGACTCCAGGACTCCTAACAATGTCTATATTCTGGATGAGGAAAGGGAAGCCTGAAATTCTACATGGGACAAACTAATGAAAGTTAGCTCTTGCATAGAAGATTGGGACACATTAATTTCGACAACCTAGTCAGAATCAACAATAAACATGAAGTAAGGAACATCCCAAGAGTTACTAATCCATCAAATTCATTCTGCAAGCACTGCATACATGGCACACACAGAAGGATCAAATTAAAAATAAAAGAGTACACTACTTCAAAACCCTTGGAAATGGTTCACTTAGATATTTTGCGGTCCAATGAGAACCAGAGGAATGAATGGTGATTCTTAATTTCTTCTTTTCATTAATAATTACACCTGGATGATGCGGGTTTTCTTTCTTAAGGAAAAGTTAGAAACGTTTGAATGTTTTAAAACATTTAAAGAAGTGGTTGAAAATGAAACCGATCTAAGAATAAAGTGTTTGAGATATGAAAATGGAGGATAATACACTTCGAACAAGTTTGACAACTACTATGACAAACATGGAATCAGAAGATAGTTTTCAACATCCCTAACTCCACAGCAAAATGGGGTGGAAGAAAAGAAAAACAGAATTGTTCAAGAAATGGCCAGGACAATGTTAAACGAATCAAAGTTTTCAGATATGTTTTGGACACATTCCATTCATATAGATTTCCACATTCTCAAAATATGTCTGATTCAAACAAAAAATTGTTCAACACCATATGAACTCTGGAAAAGAAGACTAGCTACAGTTAATCACTTTAGTATATTCAGAAGGAAATGCTACATCAAAAGAAACAATGAAAATCTTGGAAAAATTGATTCTAGATCAGACGAAGTAATTTTTCTTGGTTATGCCTCCAGGAGCAAAGCCTAATTGTTTCAATCCAAGTTCCAGAGAAACTCTGAGCGATTGCTGTCGCCAAGTTTGAGAGTTTGTGGTCAGCATTGAACCACACACATAGTAGAAGATTCAGCCTTATGTTATCCCATTTCGGTTGATGATCAGCCTAAAAACCATCCCTTTAGAGAGCTCTTGTATTTAGCAGAAGCATGTGAAAGATTCTAGCTAACCTTCTTAGTAAAGGATGGAAATGTTCAACGGATGGTAGCTGTCCACTTCTACTTATTCAGCTCTCTTCTTTTTTTTGGACTCATATACACCCTTTGGATTAAGGGGGAATTTGTTGGAGTCTAATCCTCAGGGAGACTGAGAGTCACCCGGGAGTCCAAGATTCCACTTGGGAATATGAAACCCAAGGACATTTCTCATTGTATTTACATGTACAGTTGGTTGATGAGAAATACATTGAGCATTCACGCTTATTCTGTTGTGCATATTTTTGTATTTGGCTGTGTGTTAGCCAATCTCTCTATTTTCCCAAGAGGGAAACCTAACAATCTCATCCATGTTATTAGATTGTAATGGGAAAAGAAAAGAACAACAAAAATTGAGTATTTCCCTCGTTCTTGTTTAAGATATTCTTCTTCTTCTTCTTCTTCTTCTTTAAGATATGACTTCAGAGAAATCCAATCAATTGAGGCATACATCGCCTCGGCTCAAAATATCAATGTGCAAGGTTCGTTACATGCTACATCTCTTGGTCCTTTATTGTTGCTAGAGCAAAGAAGAAATTCCCTCCTTTCCCAGGAGGAGGAAACTTGGCGTCTCAAAAGTAGAGCCCTCTAGATCTCGTTAGGGGATAAAAAAGAATTTTTTTTCACAAGTTTGCAGAGAGTCACAGGATACAAAACTCAATCTGGTCTTTAAAATCAGCAGAGGGGGTTGTCATCAGTAAACAATAAGACCTCCTTAATGCGGCGAAAAAGCATTTCAAACAGTATTTCGAGGATCCAGGTATTTGTTCGTTTAGTGATCAGGTAAAGGTTATCAGAGATTTACCTCACTTCTTTTCGGATGAGGAAGGGAATGAATTATATAAGCTTGTTACTCTCTCTGAATTTCAAAAGGTTATTCGAAAATGTGCCCAAGCAAAGAGCCTTGGTCCGGATGGTTGGTCGGTCGAACATTTCATAGAATTTTTTGATTTTATGGGGCCGGATTTGCTCTCCATGGTGGAACAAACGAGGATTTCAAGGAGAATTCCAGTTGCTCTTAATTCCACTTTTATTTCCCTAATCCCGAAGTCTTCTATTCAAGAATCGTTCGAGGACTTTAGGCCGATTTCTCTCTGCAACTTGGCCTATAAAGTGGTGGAAAATATCATAACTAATAGAATTAAGCCGATTCTATCAAAATCCATCTCAAAGGAGCAATTCAGGTTCTTGGAGAATCGCCAAATTCTGGATGTGATTGGCCTTGCTCAGGAATCCTTTCATAGCATAAAGACTTGCAATAAGAAAGCTTTGATCCTTCAAATGGACTTGACCAGGGCTTATGAGAAGGTAAATTGGGGCTTCCTCATATTTGCATTGATACAAATTGGTATACCTTGGTTGGTCATGAAGTGGATTATGGGGTGTGTGTCTTTGGTCAATTACGGAGTATTGGTAAATGATTGCCCATCTGGTTTCTTCTCGGCTTCTCGAGATATACGTCAAGGTTTCCCCCTTTCCCCGCTCCTGTTCTTAATTTTGATTGAAGGACTTAGTAAATTTTTTATTAATTCCCGTGAAAAATGTTAATTTTTCGATAATTTCATTCAAACATTATCTTAGGATCCTACTAAGAGAATAACATGCACATCATAACAATCATAAACACAAGAGACACAGAGTTTCCTCGGGGAAAACCAAGAAGGTGGAAAACCTCGCAACTTCCTCAGAGATAGAATAAGCCACAATACAAGATCACAATTATCAAACCCAAAGAGATGTCTCTAGTAGATACTCCTCCTCCTCCACTTGTGCACAACTCTCTATCTCAAGTATGCGAGTTGGATGAGTGAGTGAATGAATAGAATGACAGACACAATCTCTCTATTTATACACTAACTTAACCTACCAATAAACTAACTGGGACGACCTCCTAAGGAATTCTAATAACCCACTGACATAATATAATCAGGGCAGACCCCACACTAGTGGTCTAATAACCCATCAAATATAAGTTGCGACACTTACAAATACAAATGACGACACTTCTGATTGGAGGAATAATACATCTCCATCATACATATAACAAGGTACAAGTGTAATACTTAGAAGAATATCTTCCAAAGTTACAAATACATCAACACTCCCTCTTAACTAGGAAGGTATTCTCTGGACTCAGGCCATCAATACATACCAGCACAAGTCTTCAATTCTGGAGCTGGATCATCGTCACTGGATCACAGAGCATCATCATCACTACTGTTGTACTCATCATCTCGATCTCTGGTCTATCTATCAATTCTTCTCGTCATATGAAGTTCTACAAAGCCAACCCTTTTTCATGTTGTTTGTAGGCCTAGCCTCCTATAGGTATTCATCATCTCTGTCCATCCTGTGGAATCCTCGGGACCAATTACGTGCATCAGCAAAACCTCGAAAGAGGATCCCAGGACTTTTACGAGCCCACTGCTCAACCTATCAAATCTCCCATGATCTTTTACATGCAACTGCACAACCTGTCCACGGCCACGGAGTATCATCCTGATACTCATGATCATACTGATCATATCATCTCATTGTCCACGGAGCACAACCCAGATGCACATCACACAACACTTACACCACCAGCATGGGAGAACACATCTGCCACCATTCGGGGAAGGCTCCAGCCCTTAGTTTTTCACCATGGGAGAACACATCTACACCGTGTGAAAAATGGCTCCAGCCCTTACATATGCACCATGGGAGAACACATATGCACCATGTGAGAATGGCCTCAGCCATTACATTTGCACCATGGGAGAACACATCTGCACCATGTGAGAATGGCCCAACAATTACATCACGACCATGGGAGAACACATCTACACCGTGTCGGAAAAGCTTCAGCAATTACATCACGACAATGGGAGAACACATCTACATCGTGTTGGGAAAGCTCGGGAATTACATAATGACCATGGGAGAACACATCTACACCATGTCGAAAAATCCCATGTGCATCTACATCTTCCTGACTTATCAGACATGATCCAACTGATCATGCAATGCATCCACTTGATGCATATCATCACATATGATCATCCTGATCATCATAGCATCCACTTGATGCATATCAACTGGAGCATCATCTTGATGCTCATAATACAACACTTACATCCACAGCCATGGGAGGATCCTCCTACCACCATGCTTGGAATGGCTCTTGCAAATGTGTCCCATCACTTCTTCCTCGAAGTATCTTCTATCTGAAGAACACCAAGCCTCTCTCTGAAATACTCAAACTTCACTCTGGCTAGTGGCTTGGTCAACACATCTCCAATCTGCTCATCTCTCGCAACATACAAGAGCTTCACTGCTCCTCTCTACACCATATCCCTGATATAGTGATATTTGATCTCAATGTGCTTCGACTTGTCATAAAACACTAGGTTCTTAGACAACTTCACACAACTCTAGTTGTCACAAAAGATATAGTTAGCATCCAATGGGAGATCAAATAACTCAGACAATAGCTTTCTCAGCCATACTACCTCACAACTAGCAGAACAAGCTGCAACATACTCTACTTCAGCTATACTCAATGCTATGCAGGATTGCTTCCTTCTACACCATGAAATCACACCTGATCCCATATTGAAGTAGCACCCTGAAGTTCTCTTCCTATATGCAGCACTTCCTGCTCAATCTGAATCAACATAACCTTCCAGGTTAAACTTTTGATTCACATCATACTTGAGCCCATAATCAATTGTACCCTTCAGGTACCTCAAAATATGCTTTACAACAATTAGGTGAACAGGTTTAGGATCTGTCAGAAACTGGCTCAAGGTGTTCACTGCAAAGCAAATATCTGGTCTCGTGTTTGTCAGGTACATCAAGGACCCAATCATCTGACGATAGACTGTGACATCAACCGACTCAGATGAAGCATCACTCAATAGCTTCAGGTTCGATGCCATAGGTGTGGCCATGGCCATGCAGTCCATCATCCTAAACCGCTTCAGGATCTCTATTGCATACTTCCCTTGTCCAAGGAAGATTCCATTTGTGCTCTGCCACACATCCATACCTAGAAAGTAATGCATCATGCCCAAGTCCTTCATCTCGAACTCGGCAGCAAGCTTCATCTTCGTGTCGGCAATCAATCTATCCTCACCTGTCACAAACAGGTCATCCACATATAATAGAAGTATCACTGGATTGCCTTCCTCAACCTTGTAGTAAAGGTTGGAGTCCGCGTTACTCTTGGTAAATCCCAAACTGGACAGGAAACTGTCCATCCTGTCGTACCATGTCCTAGGAGCTTGCTTCAAGCCATACAAGGATTTCTTCAATCTGCACACATATGACTCCCTGTCATGTGTCTCAAAACCAAGTGGCTGCTCCACATACACTTCCTCTTCGACTACACCATTCAAGAAATCTATCTTGACATCCATTTTGTGTATCTTCCACTTCATCACTGCATCTAGGGAAAGTACTATTCTGATGGAAGTGTATCTGGCTATAGGAGTAAAAATTTCTTCATAATCTATCCCCTCTTTCTGGGAGAAGACACGAGCAACAAATCTTGCCTTGTATTTCTCTATGCTACCATCTGCAGCATGATTGATATTATAGATCCACTTGGAAGTCACAACAGACTTCCCATATGGTCTTGGGACTACATCCCAAACATCACTTCTCATGATCGACTGGTATTCCTCGATCATGGCATCCTTCCATTCTTTCTTTTCCACTGCTTTTTCATAACTGGAAGGGTCTTTGTTCATATTGTCACATAGTAAGGCAACATAGCTGGTGTGTGATCTTGTCCTTTTCCTTTCTCTGTGTTCCTCTTCTGGAATACCAAATCTTTCAGCATCTTGGATGAGCTCTCTGGGCCATGCTGGTTTCCTCTTGTGAGAGTTTTTCTCAAGGGGTGGATCTATAGGTTCTTGTGGATCTTCTATTTCATGATCTACTTCTAGTATTACTTCATTCATAGTGGTGTCTTGTGTTCTGGGTATCCTTGGTTCTTCATAGTATTCAATAGGTGTCTTCCTTGATTTGATGTATGCTGAGTTCTCATTAAAGGTCACATCCCTGATAATGTCAATCTTCTTGAACCCTGGAAAGTAGATTCTATATGCCTTCAAGCTTTCACTGTACCCCACAAATATACCCTTCTTTCTTGAAGGATCTAACTTAGTCCTCTTTTCTTTTGGAACATGTGTGAATACTAGACAGCCAAATATTTTGAGATGGCTAACTTTTGGTCTCTTACCAGAGAAGACTTCTTCTGGTGTCTTGTTGTCAAGTATCCTGTGTGGTGTTCTGTTTTGTACATATACAGTTGTTCTTGCTACTTCTGCCCATAGGTGCATGGGTAGGTCTTGGTCATGAAGCATTGCATGTGCTGCTTCCATGATTGTTCTATTCTTCCTTTCTGCAACCCGATTTTGTTGTGGGTTGTAAGGAGTGGTCAACTCCCTCTTAATCCCTGAATCACTGCATAATTTATTGAAGTCTCCTAAAGTAAATTTTCTTCCATTGTCGGATCTGAAGATCTTGATCTTCTTATTAGTTTGATTTTCTATCAAGGATTTGAATTCCTTGAACTTATCAAAAACTTCATCTTTGTTCTTCAAGAAATAAACCCAAGTATTCCTAGAGAAATCATTAATGAAGGAAACATAATATACATACCCACTCAAAGAACTGGATGACATTGGTCCACATACATCAGAGTGGATAATCTCCAAAATTCCTTTCGCTTTGCTTTCATTGCTTGGAAATGCCTTCTTTGTGTTCTTTCCTTTTGCACATCCTTTGCAAATACCTTCATGCTTTGACTGGATTTCAGGAAGACCTTCTACTACTTTTCTTGCAATTAGTAGTTCCCTATAGTGCACATGAGTAAGCCTTCTATGCCAAATTTCACTTGGCTCCATGGATTCATGTACCATGGCATGTTCAGGTTGTCCCTTCAATTTGTACAATCCTCTCTCTTGCTCTCCAATTACTACTGCATCATCTATGGTTTTACCTTTAGGCCACATAAGTACTTGGTCATCCACAAATGCAACTCTTGTCCCTTTTGCATTCAAAGATGATATGGAGAGAAGGTTTTTCTTAAGCCCAGGTACATATAGAACATCTTGCATCTTCAAAGACTTCCCAGAGTCTAACTTGTAGGAGGCTTCACCACTTCCTTTTATGGGGTATTGATAGTCACCCCCAAGTTTCACCTTATGAGGTGACTCGTGTTCAGATAGGTCCATAAGAGACTCTTTGAATCCCATCATATGTTTAGAAGCCCCATTATCAATAAGCCAATCATCACACCCATGTGTAACAGTACCCGTGAGAGTAGATATGAGAACATACTCTTCATCACTTGAGGAGTCTTCACTTTCTTCTCTAGCCTTCTTCCTCGGAGGTTCATCATCCTCTACGGCATGAGCATGAAATCTCTTCTTGTTGTTGTTCTTCTTCTTGAAGTTGTTGTTGCTGTTCCTTTTGTTCTTGTGACAATCTGAAGCAAAGTGACCCTTTTCATTGCATGTATATCATCTCAGATCTTTCTTCTCTTTTGGATGGTAATGAGAATATTTCTTATGATGAGATTGCTCCCTCTTGGGCTTACTTCTCTTGGTGTCAGTTGTGAGGGCTTGGTCTTCACTTCCCATCTTTTGTTCTCGAGCTACAAGCCTAGCTTCTTCTTGTGAACATTCCTCCCACAGTCTACTAAAAGAGATCAACTTCTTTCTTTCACAAATACCTTGGATGAAGGAGTCCCATGACCTAGGTAGGCCATTCAATGTGGTCATCACAATTTCTCCATTCTCCACTACTTCAAGTTGTTCTTTGATTTGAGAGACCTTAGTAAAATAGGATTGGATGGTCTCTTCATTCCAGAACTTTACTCCTTTCAATTGGTTCCGCAGAGTCATCTTCTGATTTATGTTCTTTCCTTCAAACAACTTGGTCAAAGAGTCAAACATATCCTTAGGTATCTTTAGGGAAGACACATGAGGTATGAGATGGTCTTTGATAGAATCAACAATGATTCTCTTAGCCTTGACCAAGTTCTTCTTGTGTAAGGCCTTAGCCTCTTCTCCCTCTGGAACTGGAACCTCTTCACTTATGTAAGTGTCCAAGTCATTCTCTTCAAGGATTAACCCAATCCTATACTTCCATGCTCGGAAGTTGTCAGCTCCTTCAAGCTTATCCTCAAGCTTCATGTGGTGAGACATCTTAATGAGAAACTCAAATGGAAATAAAAGATTTAGGTCTTACCACTTGATTTGCTGAAAACTGGATCTGGTGTTGGATTAGGGTTTTCCAGAGAAACCCTAAAAGTTCAAACTTTGAATTCCAAACTTCTGAATGGATGGAAAGATGCACCTTCTTGAGCTGATCAAGCTGGTATACTTCAAATTTGAAATCTGCAAAAATTGACCCCTCAAAATTGTCTTTGAAACTTCTGGATTTCCTAGACAGGATCCCGAACTAGGGTTTGATATTTCCTGGGTTTCTACCCATCCAAAAAGTTTGATCTTGTGCTCTAAAATTCAATTTTTCTGAGGAGCTTCCAGCCGTGGTCACAGATTCCAAAAATTTCCACTTTTGCAGAAACCCTAATTTTCCACCCTTCCAATCAAAATCCCGAACTAGGGTTTGATCAAGACCGGCCTTGTGCCCAACGAAAAAGTTCGATCTTGGTCTATAAACTTCGATTTTCTTGTGGGGCATCCATTCATGGTCTCAGATTCCAAAAATTCCAACTTTCTCCGAAACCCTAATTTCCCGCAGCAATGACGGGCCAAAAACTGAAAGTGCTCAGAATTGAATTTTGTCTTGATAGAAAGATGCGCCCTTCAAAGGGGAGTCAACCTAGCCTCCCGCCTTTGATGATCTGAGGAGAGAAACCCAAATATTAAGAATCCCTAGCTTCCGCGGCTGCACAGTGTTTTCTTCTTCGCACGGCTCTGATACCATGTTAATTTTTCAATAATTTCATTCAAACATTATCTTAGGATCCTACTAAGAGAATAACATGCACAGCATAACAATCATAAACACAAGAGACACAGAGTTTCCTTGGGGAAAACCAAGAAGGTGGAAAACCCTACAACTTCCTGAGAGATAGAATAAGCCACAATACAAGATCACAATGATCAAACCCAAAGAGATGTGTCTAGCAGATACTCCTCCTCCTCCACTTATGCGCAACTCTCTCTCTCAACTATGTGAGTTGGATGAGTGAGTGAATGAATGGAGTGAGAGACACAACCTCTCTATTTATATACTAACTTGAATTTCCAATAAACTAATTGGGCCGACCTCCTAAGGAAGTCTAATGACCCACTCACATAATATATTCAGGGCCAACCCCACACTAGTGGTCTAATAACCCATCAAATATAAGATGTAACACTTGCAACACTTGCGACACTTGCGACACTTACAAATACAAATGACGACACTTCTGATTGGAGGAATAATACATCTCCATCATACATATAACAAGGTACAAGTGTAATACATAGAAGAATATCTTTCGAAGTTAAAATACATCAACAAGAAACATCATATTTCAGGGGTCAAGATTACTAAAAAAATCTCCATTACTCACCAATTCTTCGTGGATGATGTGATGCTGTTTGGTTTAGCTTGTAAAAAAGAATGGTATGTTATTAAGGGTATCTTGGATATCTTCTGTAAGACCTCTAGTATGATTATAAATGAAAAAAAATCACTTTGCCTAGAAAACAAACTAGATGGGCCCCTGAAGGAGGAAATCTCAACAATTTTTTCTTTTAAATTCAAGGATCTGGCGCTGGGAACCCTGTATCTTGGTTACTTTATTAAACCAAATGCTTACAACATATGTGACTGGACCTGGCTTTTGAAACACTTTGATAAAATAATCCACAAATGGTGTTAGCAATGGCTTACTACTGATGGTCGGATTACGCTGGCAAAATCGGTCCTGCAAAATTTGGGGGTGTACTGGTTTTCTTTGAGTAAGGTTCCTAAGTCGATATTGATTGATATGAGCAGGAAACTACATAATTTCATCTTGTCTGGGCAGGGTTCGCAGAAATTGCATCTAGTGGCTTGGACAAGATTGGATGCTCCATTTCAGGCTAGTGGTTGGTCCATTAAAAACATCCATTTTTTCTTGTCCGCCCTGCTTGCGAAGAGTCTTTGGCGGGCTCTCATGCTGGATGGTCTCTGGGGGGATGTGGTGCAAGATAAATACCTCAATGGACTCTCGGTATCTATGTGGCTCCGAGCAGTATTTAAGAAGGTTAAAGGTGTGTCCAACATTTAGGCTGGGCTATTGTCAACTTTGGGGATTATATTGGAATGGTCCGCGTGGAAGACTGGAAATGGTCGACATATTATCCTTGGAGAAGATTCGATCATGGGTAGCCCAACTGTATATTCTCTATCCCTAGATTTGATTTCCTTTCTCAGGGCGGGTGGCTATTATTCCCTCCATCATGCTGCGACTCTTACACTTCCAGGTGCTCCTTTTCAGAATTGGTTAAATGCTTCACAACTAGGTATTCATGGAATTTAAAAATCAGAATGGGAAAGGTATGTCCTCGGGCTACATAGGGGGAATATCCAAATCTCAGAGGCTCTGGATGATCTCATGTGTTCACAAAATACTGCAAGCGGTGTTGTTACTTACCGACTAGCTTATCACAGTGTTTTTCCTTTTGTGGATCGGGCATTTGGTGGCACTCGGCCATCTGGAATTGGTGCATTCCTTTGAATATTAAGTTGTTTATTTGGTTGGCATTGGACTGCAAACTCTTGTTTTGGTGCAACCTGCAGAAACATGGTTTTATTGGCCCCAATTTTTGTCCATTGTGTATATTGGATGGAGAATCAGACTTACATCTATTTATCGAGTGTCTTTTTATTGCTCGGATATGGAAGAAAATTAGATGTGTTCTCCCAGACTTTCCTGTTTGGCTCGGTTCGTCTCTATCGGAAGGTTTACTCCATTGGCTCAAGGTAAATAAGAAATACGTGATCCTTGCTTGTTTTGTTTTATGGGAATCTTGGAAGGCCATAAACTTGGCCATTTTCGAAGATAAGTATCCTCAACCTATGTGGATCATGTGCAAGGTTTTTGCAGCTTTTAATGAGTATGGTTGTGCTACAAAGGTTTCTGCTTCGAATTTTATGCCCACCTCTTGTTCACCTGGGTGGAAGGCTCCATTATTGTTCAGGTGTCCTTTCGACACTTTTGATGGTGCTTCATAGAATGCGGGCAGTCTGTGTGGGGCGGGGAATCATATTGCCTTGGATGATTGGCAGTTTTACAACATATGGATGCTTGTTGGTCCAGGTACAAACACGAACAGGGAAATCTGTGCTCTCTAGCTTCTTCTTTTTTTTGCAAACCTAAAGCATCTATCTCTCCTTCATGTTGTTGGGGACTCACTAATTGTTGTAAATTGGATCAGTGGGATCGGGCCTTTGAATGTAATTTCTCTCTCTACATGGATGGAAAAGATATCTCATCTTTTGAAGGTTCAGAAGGAGATGCAATTTCACCATTTTTCTTGGGTCCACAATTCGGTGGCGGATGCCCTCTCGAAGAGGGCCCTTCTTGCAGTGGGGGGTAATTTTTTTTTTGAATTCTGGGCAGATGGCACCCTTTGTGACGAGGGATCGTTTTTTCTCTATGATGCTTGAGTGCCCTGGCGGCTGTATGGTCTCTCTTGCTCCTTTTTAGCTTGTTGTTGGCTGCTTGGTCACTCCTTTTGTTGTTGGGGGGACCTTTTACTTTCTGGCTTGGTGAAGCATTGTTTATTTGTGTTGTATGGTCTTGTTTGTGCTGGTCGGTGCACTTGCCTTGGTGGGCGTTTGGTACCTTTGTTCTTACCTTGGTGGGCGTTTAGTCTCTTTGACTAAAGATATAAGAATTTTTTCATATACTTATATATAAAGTATAGTAACTTTTCCTGTGTGAAAAAAATATGACTTTCTCGAGGTGGATTTTAAATCTGAACGATGAAGGGTTTAATAAATTATATAGTTGTTGATTTTAAGTTTGTTGGATAAGAGGTTTAATAAATTATTTTCAAAAGTATAATTATTGTATTCAAATGTAAATGTAATTTTCATGTGTTTACATTAAAATTAAGTTTTTATAATTAATTAAATTTTAATCATCATTAAGGTAGAAGCCACTAGAGTTAAATGTTTATAATCATTTATGCCTCTAACAAAACATTTCAATATGAATTGGCTTAGAAAGATTGGAATTACATTATAAATTAGGTCCCACTTCAATTATATCTTAGAATTTGGGGTGGACTAACACCTATGCTTTTCCTAGATTGTAGGAGGATGAGACAAGTGTACTGTCTAGATTGATTTTATGGCACTAGTTCAAAATTCAAAATAAACAATTATAAAAGAAAAAAGAATCTAAAAATGCATGGATAACTTGTAGCTAATAACTAATGCATGGATAACTCTCATCTAACGCATGGATAAAAGGCTTTGTGGAAAAAAACAAATAACATATAACTTATTACCTATTTGTGACACTTAACATGGCCGATCCATGTTCACCAACCACAAATTAAATGATTGTGTTAATAATACACTAATTAAAAATATACAAATATAATAAAAAAATACAATACAATACTAAATTGTTATTGATTACCACTATAAAAGGGTTGCAACATGCCCACATGAACAAATAGACTAATACTTCAATTAGCCCAAAGGGTTAGCTCAATTGGTAAGATGTGCAAACACTCTCTCGGTATGGGGGGAGGTCACGAGTTCGAGCCTTGAGTCCTTAGGGGTTAGGCCAGCCGCTATTTCTAGCCGACGCTTTACCATCCTTACCATCCACGAAATATGGGGAAGTATTGGTGGGTTTCCCGTACACCGTTTCCGCCAAAAAAAAAAAAACTAATACTTCAAATCCACCAACTTTGACCATATTTTTATTTACATATTTTCCATCTTAAAATTTAGATCAAAAATTTGTTCGAGTGGAATATTTAAAGCGGTGTTACTTTTTATATCAATATTTTAACAACTAATGGATTTAAAGAGGCCATGAAACCTTTATGTAGGCGCCAAATGGGTGGGTTTTTAGAAAGACAAGCACTAGTAAGTTAAAAAAAAATGTATTGTTGAATAATAATGTGATTTTCATAGTTGAAGTTAGTTTGTAAGAGTGCCAATAGTGTTGATATTTTGGGAAGGAATATGTAATAAAATTTGGGACTTACGATTTTGGGTAAAGTGATTTAAGTTTAACTAGTAGTTTAAGCAATGGACGGTTGCACATTGATTATGGTAGTGGCATTGTGAAATGGTTAAAAGAATCAATTCCGGATGCATGTGCTAGTCTTAGAAGAAGACATTGTAGTGAAATAAAGTTAAAGTTATAGGAGACGTCATTAAAGATAAAGGAATTATTTTAAGTCGGGGTTGATGTAAGGCCTTGCTTTGGAGTTGGCAAAGGGTGCCCTACATATCTATAGAGACGGACATCTATAGAGAGTCATTAATAGATTAAGTGGATTGCGGCAATAAGTTGAGTCTTAGCAAGCATGCACTAAGTGGTTTTGCATGATGGCAAGGCATGCTTTAGTGTTAGAGGGCTTGGTAAAGAAATTTTCCCTCTTATAGAAGGTGCATGATGGATTAGACAATAAATGCAATTTTTCTTTGCTGATGGATGCATTTGGAAATAGTGCCTCAAATTTGTGGAAACTATATATTAGTCCTCATACAACTTTTTTTAGTTCTATTGGGTGCCACAAATCACAAAGTTAAATATTAACTGTCATGTTTCTTTCCATCAATCTAGTGAGAGGGAGAAAACATGACCAAATATACTGGGCTTAATGGCAATCTCAGCCCCATACATTACTTCAAAATTTATGGATAAATAAAACTTTTGTGTGCAAATATATACTCAATATAAACACAGCGGAATTAAATCATATTTGCACACACACAAATAGAAATGCATCAGCCTATTTGTCATAGGCATATGATGAATTAACATGCGGAGAATTCAATCTCGTTATCATGCTATGCATAGACTTCATGTGAATTTCATTAAGATAATCATTTTAGTTCATTAACATGGACAATTAACATTCAGAACAAAACACATAATGATCATAATTTAAACCATAGAGTCTACTTATCTTTGAGATGAAGTTTTCCAAACAACTGGCTATGTGAGAGCAACATTCCACCCAACCATAGATCTCTGTCCATCCTATATTCTTTCAGTTGAGAGATCACCCCCGAGCTGGGTTGTGTATCCACTAAGGATGAACTAAGCAAGCTCACTCACAACCATGGTTTTGCACAAACAGTCATGCTAAGCCAACACACAGTTGGGTTTATCAAGCATGCAAAGACAAATGAGGAGGATGCTAAGCTAGTGAGCTCAACCACAAAGCTACATGCATCTCAAATGAACTCAACAGTCATGGCACCCACAATACCTGCCACACCTAACATAATGAATGTCTCCTTCTTTGTTACACAATCCCTTAGGCGTCCCTTCCCTCCAGTGCTCTTCAGGGTGGGCATAGAAAGGTCCAGCTGCTAATTCCTTGAGATTCTAGCCTTCACTAGGTTTATCAAGCAAACCCAACCTCTGCTCAGTCATTCACACTTGGATTTGTCATAATTCTGTCATCAGTTAACTCAATCCAGTCACTGGATGTAACGTCCCCATTATTGACCCCATTACATTCAAATGTAATTGATGTAATATTGTTATGAAATCAGGGTGAGGAGCTCAAGGCCAAGGCCCCGCCATCGATTTATTGATGCATATGCTTTGCGTGCTAGCCAGGCACATTGGAATTTCAACATCATGTAATATGCATTTCAATCAAAATACCCACAACTAGCTATGCAATGCAACAAAGAGATGGGGGCATGATTTCACAAGGAATTGGGAGGGAAAACATTCAAACCCTTGAGCCACTAGAGTCAAGCCAAATGTCAATAAGAGAACCCATCAAACCCTCAACTACCCATGTTGACTTTTGTACCCAACCATTGATTTCGTCCAAGAGGGGGTTGAGGTAGTTAATGCCTTGGGAATGGAGAGGTATGGCTGTCCAAATTCGGGTATGGGCAAGCCACCCTTCATGGAAAAACGTTTTTTGTCTCCTTGGGCAAGAAAGAGCCATGAATTTCTTCCCCAAGCCATTATGCATCCATCATTCTTTCTCCCTGACGAGTTTAGAGCCACCTGGGCATTTTCCAGGCATGTTTGCTGCATTTTTTTTCATTCTCCCTGTAGAGAAGGGCGTTTTCGTGTTGTATACCAGTGGGGAAGAAAGATAAATCGAATGGGGGATTCAATAGAGATCGTTTTGGGCTGTTGAAGGCTGAGATAATTGGGAAAGAAATCGTTTTTCCTCCCTGTGGTTGTTTGCCCCATCCCACAGTCCGTTTTTGAGAAAACCCATGGCCATATTATTTGTAAAATCCCATTGTTTGAATTGTGTATCCCTGCCCCATGTCTGTGCATGCTGTGTGAGAGAAGAGTATGTTGGGTATGGGTTATGGGTACCCATAGCTTTGGCTTGAGCTTGAGAATAAGCATCCATTGTTCAAGTGTAGCCTGATAAACCCAGTTGGACTGGCTTGGTTGAGATGAAATGGTTAATGGGCTGTGTGTAAGCTGGAATGTTCCCTTTCCTTGTGAGAATCATGCCCAGCTTGGGGGTGGCCTTCAGACGGACTCAGTATAAGCTGTCGAAGAGCCTATGGTTGGGTGGAACGTTGCAGTGACATAGCTAGTTGCTTGGGGTAGTTGCAAGATGAAGATAAGTGCTTTTATGTCTATGTATTTACTTCTGCAAATGTTTAATTAATGATTATTTTGATATGCTGGATGAGCATGAAGCATGTGTGGATATTGTTTTTAATTCCGTTGTGCATAATTGATTTGTTTACATCTGCACATTCATATTTTATTTATATGAATCTAACTAATGGGCTGAGATCTTGTGAAAGCCCTGAATTTGGCATCATGTACCCTGCCTTGCATTGGTTGAATGGGTGGGTACGTGACACTGGATTTCTGGGCTATAAAAACTGAGTTTTTTTTATGGATTTTGGGGTATCTAATGCTCTCAAATTCGCCCCAAGATTCATATCTATGGATCCCCCATTGGATTTTACTGTCAATACCAAATTCTGGGTGTTTATGGCTCTTCAAAACGTGGGTTCTTGCAAAGTTGCGATTTTTGGTTTTTCTCATTGCTGGGAATTCGTCATGGATGAAAACTGATGCTGGGATCTTCCACAATCGAATGGGAATGAGGAAGAACCCATTCTCATGAGGTAGCATGACTTGTGGTATAAGAAAAACAGAGCCCATACCTTCCATACGAATTTATGGGCTACCCATGCTCCATTGAAGCCATGGACTGAATTCTTCAACAACTTCCTTAAAACATAATTAAATGTCAGCAAGGAAAGTCAAATGGGTTCTCACAATGACATTTGGTAGCATAAGGTTCATCCCCACAACCCCCTCACCACTCCCTAGTGGAATACACATGGCCCCTTCTCATTCGTCGCTTCCATAGCCAGTTTTTGTATTTTATTGAAATATTAATATTTACATCAAATTACAATATTCCATGGCTTAATAGAACATGGGTAACAAAATATCAAATGCTTGTCCATTTTAAATAAAATCCGAACATACACTAGCGGGGCCTTGGCCTTGAGCTCCACGCTAGGGAAACATACATCGCAATTATACAATATTTACATTAAAAGCCAATATTTCATAAGGGTCAAAATTGGGGTATTACATCAACTCTACATGACATGAAGCACTAGTGCATGAGATTTTGGTACAACTTGTGTAGGAGTGCATGATTTGGTTAAGATGTGGACTCAAGGGACTAGTCATTCCAAGACTCAAGATATATTGATGGCATATTTTTCATGTTTTGGTGCATGTTTTTCATGTTTTGGTTCACTTGTGCACGAGGCACATTCAAAGGCACCTCCCACCTATATAAAGAGGACACATGCAATAGAAAAGCATTCATTTATTGAAGGAGTTATTGCAAAAGAATGAACAAGGAGTTTTGAGGTGCTAAGTCTAGTTTTTGAAAGAATGAACAAAGAGTATGGTCAGTTTACATGGAGGACTTAGATAACTTCGGAAGTGTCTAAATCATGCAATAGCTAAACTAATACTAATGTAACATATGCTTTACAATTTCACTTCTGAATCTCTATGCTCCTCTTTCTCATTCACAAATTAATGCCAACGCCAGTTGTGTTACATGAAATTAGGCTTCTCTTCTTTGGCATCTGATTCTCAATCTTACATCAAGTTTTTGGCGCATGCAACATTATCAAATTGATTCAAGTAAGTTGCAACTATATTTCATAGCATTTCGATCTCTATTTCTGTAATGGAGATGATAGATCTACTCTGTTTCCAACTTCATTTAATAATCTGTTGCACTGTGGTAGGATCTTTCCCCAGACTAAGGAGTTGATGCATTAAATAGTATGGTATACGAAGCAAGTGCAAAACTACAGAATCCCGCATTCGGTTGTGCAGGCATGATACAACAAATTCAACTCCAAATATCAGACCTGGAAGAGCAAATAACTGCAACACAGGCAATGGTTCAGAAAATACATTCCTAACAGGGACAATTTGTAGCCTCTATTCCAAGGCTCAACAATAAGTTTAATCCCACCATCAGCATATCACTAAAGGACACTGATGAGGAAGACAAGGAGTTATTCAATTCAAAACTAATGGATTAATGTAATGTCTAAGTTAATTAAGTATTAATATTCTTTTAATTAGATTTGGATCTGTTTAGATTGATTTGAAATTTCGAGTTATTAAGTGTGGAGAAAGAATGAAAAAAAATTGAGAATCGTAGTTAAAAGAGGTTACCCCAGTGTATTTTTTTATTATATATATGTAAGAGAGATGTTATATATGTTTATTTTATATGTATTTATTTTTATTTTGTATTTTGCTTTCAATATATTGGGTGAGAGATTGCACATTAGATTAAATTATAATCACAAAAGTTTATTCCATAGTTAAGAATCATCCGCATGTACACAAAATCTATGGATAAAAAGTGAGGAATTGAAATCTTTGCATTTTCAAAATGGAAATTAATAAATTTACTTAAATTACTAATTCATAATATTTGCCTAAATTTACCTTGATTACTGGCACTTATCATACAGTATTTACTTGAATTGATTCCATCTCCTATCATTTTTGTTCACAGATTTTTTGTTTTATTTAATGGTTAGTTAAAAGTTTAAGCCGTATTTGATGGGAAAAATGAGTCATAACTAGTGTTTTATTCACAAAATTCCTACCTTGCCTATCAGTTTACCTAGATCAATCAATCATTGTTGTTGAAGGAGTATTGTTTCCGGTCAATCAAAAGTCGAAAGACAAACAGAAAGTGCTCACGTTGAGAAAGGACAACTAGTTATTTTAGCTTGTGATGAATACAAAAAAGAAGTGACATTTAATCTCTCATAAGGGCAACTAATGCTAATCAAATCCAATGACAGAGGGCACAGTTCCTTCATTACGTTATAATGAGGATAAGAAGGGAGTATGTTTTAATTTTAGTAAAATGAACAATGAAGTTGAACTGATCATGTCTTCTAAAGAAACAATCGTATTGAATGTTGGAGGTATAGTTCCAACCAGGGTTGGAATTTGACGAGCATTTTGCCCGTCATAGGGCATTTTTCCCGTTATTTACGACCATTTTTTTTAACCAAGTCGTCCACTTAAATGGGTAAATAATTAAGTATAACGTGTTTTTAAGGGTCAATTTTTTTATAAAATGTCATTAATATTTTCCGATAAGTAGTTGCAGTCATTATTATCTTGGGGAGTCCCATAAAGCGATCTATTTGGATTGGCTTTATTGTAGTCTGCAAAGATGCTCAAGAGATATAGAGACTGGGTAGGAGGGATATTTTAGTGGCATGGAGAGGAACCCAAACCTCTCAAGAATGGATACAAGATTTTACATACTTTTGGCTCTCTGCAAGACCAAACACACCCATTTCTGCATGTGGTACCCAACTCTCCTAAGACTCAGGTTGAATTACATGGAACCTTGTTCATATGAAGACCATCATCTTCATTCTTCTCATACAGAGATGAATATAGACATTTCCTTCAAAATTCCATATGACTAATTAGAATGGTGTTCAGCCTTCTAAAATAATTAGAGAAAAATCCATAGCCTGATCTATTATAGAGATCGCGAAAATGCATACTGCCGAACAGGACTGGATTCTGAAGCCCGTTTCACAAAGGTTTTAAGAACATGAATATAGATTTGATAATATTTTGAGGAACATGAATATAGATTTTCTAAATAGTAAAACATTATTTTTGTATTAATAGAGTGAAGGAATCATCCAACTCTTGAAAATAAAGACCTGATCAAGCAGTACACAAAAACAGGCTAACGGGGCATAAACCATATGTTGTATTACCATAAATTTGTATGCTCGCGTAGAGAAAGAGGAACAAGTAGGGACAACTAGAACAAGATTGAAAGACGAAGAGGACATTGAGAACAAGATAAATGTATCTAATAACAATTTTTATGGCAAACGATTAAAACAATATCAATGTAGTGCATATCAATGTAATGAATGTCATGGCAGAGCTCTCTTCACCATCCAACGAACCTAAATCCTTACACAATAACAACAAATGTCACCCATTTGTAGAGTATTAAAACACAGGGCATAAAACTCAAAGGATTATCGCATGGGTTTCTTCATTTTGATAGTTATAGTATTATTGTGACTAGAATAAGGAGGAGTACGGAGCTTGTCCCAATGGCAAGCTTGGGAGGACAAGGTGAAATCAATCATAAGACTGAAGGTAGGATTTTTTAGGGTAATTTTGGCTTTTGGCTGCGTTTTGAGAAAAAAAAAATTAATGGAAGGTAGTTTTGTTGAAGGGTAATTTTTTCAACAAAACGTTAAGTGATGGGGAAGATTAAAGTTCAAAACGTCAAAATGTTTTAGCTTGAAGGGAAAAGATGAAATGAAATTCCAACCTTGGTTCCAACTCACACTTACATTCAGTTGTGTAAAGGTAGCATAAATATGTATTAGCATGTTGTCAATGTGATGTTGTTGTTAAGAGTCATTACTAGAATGTTGTCAATGTGATGTTGTTAAGAGTCATCATGGTGCTTTCGTTTAGATTTAAATTAAAGTGAGTTAAGGATCAGAAATTTTAATAAAGCTCAACTCAAACAACTTGTAGTTTGATTTATACGTGCACATAATATATATGTTCATTCTATCTTCCATCATTTCTATATTCTCACATGGGTTTGATCTCATTAGGAAGAAGAACCACATTATTGAGAATCCATCAAAGTAATGGATGTTGTGGAGTATTTTCTGGTTGAATTGATAGCTTATTGTTGTTCACTAACTCTTAACAGTTGCTACTAAAACTTCTATGTGATGATGTTCATGTTGGTGCATGATGGTGCTCATTTTCTTAACAATATTGATATTCTAGAAATGTAGTTGATGTTCTTCCAATTTGTAAGCACTCTAGTATAACACATTTAGAAATGGTTCGCACATAACATTGTGGGTTTTAGTAATCCTTTGATAAATAGGATAAACATTTGGTTTTCAAGGAAGATATAAGATACTTAGATATTGGAGGAGAGGTTCCAAATTAATTTTTAAAATTTAACTTTAATATTAATTGAATTATGATAGAAATACTTCATATATTTATATCCATGTTCATTTAAAAGTATATTTATATTTCAATTGCAACAATATTACTATGTAAATATCATGATTATAATATCTATTTATTTGTAATTTTGGTATTAATATAAAGAGATACTATAATAATTTTATTTTTTATTTGGTATCAGTATTATATGTTCTTTTTAAGCAACACCTCTATCTTACTAGTCTCTCTTGCAATAAAGTGGGGAAAACATTGTTTGGAGTAGTGTTGAAATTTTTATTTTTTCATGGTCTCTTTGTCTCCTCTTATTAGGGAAACTTGACTTGCCATTGTTTTTATGGGCCCATGGTATTCTGTGGCTCATGGCAATGGCCCATAGTATTGTTTGCGAAGAAACCTATTTAAAGGTAAAATTAAGATTTAAATGTCAAATGAAAGGCAATGTTAAAATTATGAGAACTTCATGCTAGGTGTATAGCTATAGAGTTTATGAGCATGTCCTACAATATAGGAGTTGTAACATATTTTCCAATGATTTGTTTTAGAATTGATTTCTACTCTTATGAGATGCATTAATGCCAATACCACTAATAATATGTTGACCTTAGATTTTGACCATGGCCAACAATATAGGTTTATTGGGATAAAGAGGTCAATTAACATTCACTTGCTCAATATGCATAGGAAGATGTTTTTTATAGGATGGTGCAAGGTAATGCTACCCAATTATGACACGTTAAGAAACTTAGAGAAACAAAAATATGATCACTAAAAATATATATTAGAGGCACCTATAACTTTTATTTAAGGAAAATTATTATATATCCAAGAAAATGGTGTTGACCTAAGATTGGTATGTTACATTTTTTTAGAACATAATGCATATAATTACGTTAGGCACTCGGCTTGGTATGTAAAGAATGATTTTTTTTTTAGAGTTGTAGATAATAGGCAGTTCTTGTGTGACACTATTTTTCCATAATTGTTAATGTTATATATATATATATATATATATATATATAGATAGATAGATAGATAGATATATTCAGTGAAGCGCCGAAATGAGAAGGTGAATCCCTTGAAGTGAGAAGGTGGAGCATTAGGCCCCACTATGAGATACTTAAGACAATCAATGAATTTTATATATTTTTCTGTTTTTAGGTCTTCGTTTGTACTTATACGGGTTCTTTTTTGTTTTCAAAATATGTGAACCAATCAAAAGTTACAAAGAAAATAAGAGATATTTTTTTTAATAAGTTGGAAAATGACCGAATAAAAATAAATATAAATTATAAAACAATATTGTCTTCCTCTCTCTCTCTCTCTCTCACACACACACACACACACATATTTGGAATCTGCACATAGAGCTCTATAAGTGTGTGCCATTTCATTTTCAGGTCAAACCTATTGATTTGACAATCCAAACCTAAAACCAAAGGAGACAACCCACCACATAGATGGAAAAAATAAATATGAACACATTTAAAAAAAAAAATTGGAATGTGCACACATTAGTAACGCGTGCACACTATTTTCTAAAAAATAATGCACATATGTCATTAATGCACACACATTGCTAAAAATGCACACGTTATATTTTCCCATTCTCTTTCGGGTTAATTTTGGATGCCCAAACACCCTAGCTTGAAATGGTTTATATCCTCACACCCCTATGTGATTTATCTCCTAGATGCCAACGTTTAATGTGCTTGTGGGTGAGTTAAATGAACAAATCCATCTATAATATGATAAGGAAACATAAAGGATTTCCCACTCTTGTTCCATTAACATACGAGTAGAGGCCCATTGATGGTAAACTTTGTCCTCCCTTATGGATCTTGGCTAATCTTCCCATTGAATTAGTAGATAAGACAATTTTGATGAATGTTGTCATCAAGACCATAAATTTTTTATGGATAAACCAATTGAGCTCTTTCCATTTCTAGCTCAATTATGGGTCATCCAAAAAAACCAAGTTTACAGATAAACCAGACAAAACACTTATTTTCATTGGCAATTGGAAAATGTAATAATTTTGGTATGATACAAAATGAAGTTGTGTTTTATTGCTTTGTGAAATTATGGGGACTATGATTTTGTAAATGGGGTGGCGGGGTGGTTGATTCGAATCTTAGGGCAGATTATGGTCTAATTTCTGATGTAAAAGGCATAAGACTATTTTTTTATTAAATGTAAAAGGGAACATGATGGAAACATAATTTATGGAATCAAGTAATCAATATTGACATGGTCAGTAAGCCACCTTATAGAACGGTAGTAGGTAGAGAGTTAATATCATGGAGAAGAGCCACTAAAATTGGTCTCATTCCATGTAATGGTTCATATTAATCGAATATTTCTTCTCCAACTCTCTCTTGTTTTTTCATGGTGTATTTTATTTATCTGTTTTTGTTAATGTTCCTTCTATGGACTTCATATTAGATTTGCATGTCTTCTTTCCTCTTCTGTTGGTATTCAAGTCTTTAGTATCTTGTCCCTCAAGATCCAAATTAGTTCTAGTGATAACCAGTTCGCAAAATGGAAGGTCCATCAAATGAATGGAAAATCCTTCTTCTTGCATGGGGATTTACGGGAATAAATTTACATAGAACAACTGCCTAGCTATGCTCAAAATGAGTCTATCCTTGTTTGTCTCAAGAAATATGTATATGGCCTTAAGCAAGCTCCTCAAGCTTAGTATGCCAAAATGGATAGAGTTATTATTAACATCTATTTTTTTGTATGGATCTTGGTCCTCAAGATCCGGATCATTTCTATCCCTTGTCAGTTCACGTAGATTGGAGGTCCATCAAGTGAATTCCAAATCCACCTTCTAATTGCATGGGGATTTATAAGAACGAATTTACGTGGAACAACCTCCAAGGTGCCTCCAAGCTATGTTCAAAATGACACTAGCCTCTTTTGTATCCCTAAGAAATATCTTTATGGCCTTAAGAAAGCTCCTTAGGATTAATATGCCAAAATGGATAGCTTTCTTCTTAACATCAATTTTTCTAGATGTCATTCTGACCCAAATGTCTTTACCAAGAAAGTAGAAAATCATCTCTTAATCCTTATTCTTTATCTTTATGACATTATTTTTATTGGTAGTGATCCTAAACTTTTAACCCCTGTGAAATCCATCCTTAAGTAGAAATTTGAAATGACTAACTTAGGACATTTGCATTATTTTTTTGGTCTCCAAATCTTGCAAACCAAAGAAGGAATTTTTCTTACTCATTCTAAGTATGCTCGTGACCTTCTTCATCTCTTTCACATGGAATACTGTAAAATAGCCCATTTATCTTCTAGTCTGAATTCAAACTTACTACCTCTTGCACCACACTTGAAATAGCTGCCACCTTGTACCACTAGTTAGTTAGTAGTATTTTGTACTTAACTCATACTTGTCCTGATATTTCCTTTTCCATTAGTCTTATTTCTTAGTATATAAAAATGCCCCATGATAGTCATTGGAAAGAAACTATGATCATGCTATAGTTTATCTGGGTATTGTCCAATTTGGGATTCATTACAGTTCAAGTAGGACTCCTTTGTTGATTGATTTCACTAATTTCGATTGAGATGGTGACCCCCATGATTCGAATTCTACTACAAGTTATGATTTTAGTCTTGATTATGAAATTTTCACGTGGTATTGTAAGAAATAACAAGATCAAGTTATCTTTCTTAAGTAGAAATAGAGAATAGAGTCATGCTTAATGCAAGTCAATAATCCATGTGACTTCTACATATCCTTTCAGAGTTTGGATTATAGTAGTAGCATTCAACTACC
The DNA here is from genome assembly GCA_027924585.1 of Larix kaempferi. Taxonomy (NCBI): domain Eukaryota; kingdom Viridiplantae; phylum Streptophyta; class Pinopsida; order Pinales; family Pinaceae; genus Larix; species Larix kaempferi. The sequence goes on from BSBM01000445.1 coordinate 7,787,034, forward strand.
CTTTGATGTGAAAATCATACTACCATCAAGATTTCCAAATGTCCAGTTCAACATCACCACGTCAATCACATTGCGCTACATATTCATTTCGTCATAAAGCTTATTCATGATTACATTGTCGAAGTGGTATTTTTCCCTATAGATGATCAAGTTGTAGACATATTCACAAATTCTCTTACAAAAGTGAATTTCTCTAAACTTCAACCTATGTTAGAAGTTCATGAATTTATCGTTAATGGGGAATATGTTCTAACACCTCCTTTATTATCCTATGGTGTAACCTTTGTAAATCCTTCAATCATATCCCAAGTTGTTCTATAGGGTGGGTGTTAGAATATTTAGACACCTAGGAATTATTTTAGAGCAACTTGGTCTAGTGTGTCTGCAGGTAAAGTGTGTTTATATAGTATGCATTAGTATGAATTTTCACTCATGTAATATGATGGTCACAATATGTTCCTATTAATTTTTTATCTTTAATTTGGAAATGCAATAATAATTGAAATCAAATAACAATCATACACATAAGAAATCACATTCGACATATGAATTTACCTTGGGGAAACCCTCTATGACTTGAGGGAGAAAAACCCAGCTAAACCTTCCTTAGTATATTGATAGATAGCAGAGAATTTCTTGTACATCAGGTGCCTATGGTGCAATTTACAAAGAAAGAGAGATATATATATTAGAGATACTCAAAATAATAATAATCCAATCAACCAATTCACTAATATTGGTCTCATGCACAAATTTACTTCATTTGAATTCGCTCCAACCTTGGAGACATCAATCTTGCATGGAGAAGTGTGCCCCACTTCTAATGCAATAAATTTAACTCACAGTATAGACTTCAATATGAACTCGCCCCTTAATTAAAAGATTGCCCACTTAGTTGGGTGGCTAACTTAAGTGTCGTCGTGCAAGTGTCTCAACTCAAGTGCCTTCTTTTAGTTTAACACAAGTGTCATCTTTTAGTTTAACATAAGTGTTGTCTTTTAGTTTAACATAAGTGTCGTCATGCAAAACACTTATTTAACTAGATATTCTTTGTTATCACTTAGTTAACTCTCTTAACTGAATAGTTCTTATTAACATCACTGTAGTGAACAATTCGAGTTCTCCTTTGATTGGCCGAAGTCTTCTTTGTTAATATCACTAAAGTTTAACAATTATAATTCTCTCTTAATTAAATTAAATCTTTATATGCAGTTCGAATTCTCTCATATTGTATCTCATCTTATCTGCATGGTCCACATGTGTCGAATTAATTAATTATCATATCAAATATACTAAGGATATTTTCCCAATGATGTGAGCATATTGTTCTACTATTGTTCAAAGTGGTTATATGCTAAAGTAATTCACTCTAGAGGTGTCCAGACTCTAGAGGAGACTTAATATCCCAACCATGGCTAGTAATATATCATACACCATACATGCTTCGACATGCAAAGCATCACCTCAACACATGAGGCATCACCTCAACACATGAGGCACCACCTCAACACATGAGGATTTGTCTTGACACACAAGACCTTAGCCTTGACTAGCAAGACTGTACAGCATCATCACTTTGACAAACAAAGCACTTGCCTCAACACATGATGCTTATCCATTCTTGATTCCAACTCAAGATTCTTCTCCAAGTTTCTTGATTCCATCTCAGGATCCTATATTAAGGAACTACATCAACACACAAGGGTCAATCTTGAGACACAAGATTGACTTGGAGAATGAATCACGATGCTATAACTTAAATAGTTCCAAACATAAAGTTATCCAAAATTTTGTGTTCTCCTTGATCTTAACGACTACATTGATCCATGGCTTAACACCCAATTGGTACATGATATCTATTTAAAGAGTATGGAGGGTCATTAGTTCATGACCAATTATGAGAAACTCATATGTAAATCAATTTTCCTCTTGCATTCATATATCGTCTCAAGTAGCTATTTGGTTGGTACCATGGAATGTTTCCCTGTCTGATCATTTAACCATATAAAATATCTGTGTGTTGATATGTAATCTATTTTTGTAAGTGGTTCCATAAGGTGTTTAACCTATGTAGAAATAACCTGTTTTAGTCGAACACATCCAAGTATTTACCAATATTCACTAAAACCTATGTCCTCAAATGTGATGCCTCAACTAAAGGCCTTGGAGTATTCCTCATGCAAGACGGAAGATAATTGGATTCTACTAGAAAGCAACTCTGTGAGTGGCCTTTGGGAAATAAACTTATAAAAAAAGAGATGATGGTCATATTGCATGTTGTGGACATATTGTGCCAATACTTACTTGGGAAACATTTCCAGACCAAAATCGATCATCACAATTTGAAATAATTTCTCAGGCAAATAACTTCCTCCCTTGAGAAACAAAAATGGGTCACCAAAATGTTGGGATTTGACTAAGAGATGTTCGAGTACACAGGGTACTACCAAAGGACTGAACACCAAGAGCAACCGATTCACACAAACAGATCACAGATCAACACACCGATGTTTTGACGTGGTTTAAACCCTCTTGAGGGAAACACTCCACGGCCTCGGCCAAATAGCTTCTACGAGACAATTTATTATGCAAAGAAAGAAAGTTACAAATGAGCTTCTCATAATCGATCAACTAAACAATGACCCTCCATGCTCTTTAAACAGAGATCATGGACCAATCGGGTGTTAAGCCATGGATCAAGGTTAGGTTTGATCTAAGAGAAGTTGAGCCGTCGGATCACTCTATGTCGGAAACATATTGTGACCTTCGGATTAAGTATTTACAAATGCATACTAATACATACTAAAGAAACACACTATCCCTAACAGATATATTACACAAGTTGATCTTAACTAACTCCTAAGTGTCTAAATATCCTAACATCCCCCCTTAAGAACAACTTGGGATAGGATTGAAGGATTTACAAAAGTGACACTATTAGGAGAAGGAAGGAGGCATTAGAGCCTATCCCCCCTCAATGACAAGTTCCTGAACTCCTAACATAGATCGAAGTTTAGAAAATTTTGCTTCTGTAAGAGACTTGGTGAAGATGTCTGCAACTTGATCATCTGTAGGGCAAAAGAGCACTTCAAGAACATGATCATGAACAATATTTCTGATGAAGTGCATATGTAGCTCAATGTGTTTGCTGCGTTGATGTAGAACTGGATCTTTGGCAAGCTTGATGGCACTTTGATTGTCGCACCAAAGTGGAGTAGGCTGCTGCTGCTCAAATCCAAACTCTGAAAGGATCTGTCGAAGCCATAAAGCTTCCTGACTGGCATTAACTGCTGCTTGATATTATGCCTCTGCTGAAGAAAGAGCAAGAGCTTGTTGTTTCTTACAAGCCCAAGTAATAGGTCCAGATCCTAGACTCGAAACATAACCTGCAGTAGACTTTCGATCATCAGGATCGCCAGCCCAATCTGAATCAGTGAAACCAACCAACAAAGGTTTCCCCCCTGTACTGTAATGAATCCCAAACTGAACTGTACCTCGAATATATCGAAGTATTCTTTTAGCTGCTTTCCAGTGACTTTCATGAGGTGTCTGCATATAATGGGCAACTTGACCAACGGCAAAGGAAAGGTCAGGACGGGAATGAGTCAAGTATAAGAGACTACCAACAAGCTGACGATACAAGGTGGCATCGACTTCAGGTGAAGTACAAGTGGTAGAAAGTTTGACTCCAGAATGTAAGGGAGAAGGGGCTGGTGTACAATCTTCCAAGTGAAAGCGATGAATAAGGTCACAAGCATACTTAGACTGAGAAAGAAAGATTCCTTCTTTGGTTTACAGGACTTGGAGACCAAGAAAATAATGCAAATGTCCTAAGTCTGGCATTTCAAAATTTTGTTTAAGACTGGATTTCACATGGTTTATAAGCTTAGGGTCACTACCAGTAAGAATAAGGTCATCAACATATAGAACAAGTATGATGAGATGGTTTCCTACTTTCTTGGTGTAGACATTGGGGTCAGAATGGCATCTAGAAAAATCAGTGTCAAGGAGAAAGTTATCCATTTTGGCATACCAAGCTCTAGGAGCTTGCTTAAGGCCATATAAGGATTTCTTAAGGCGGCAGACAAGGCTAGAGTTATTCTGAACATAGCCAGGAGGTTGTTCCATGTAAATTTCCTCCTGTAAATCACCATGTAAGAAGGCAGAATTGACATCCATTTGATGGACTTCCCAGTTGTGTAAGGCTGCAAGGGAAAGAACAAGGCGGATGGAGTTCATTTTTGCGACAGGAGCAAAGGTTTCATTGTAGTCAATCCCTTCAACTTGGGAAAAACCTTTGGCAACTAACCTTTCCTTAAGTCTTTCAACACTTCCATCTGATGCATACTTAGTTCTGTAGACCCATTTACATCTGACAAGTTTTCTTCCTTTTGGAAGAGGTACAAGATCCCAAGTATCGTTCGCCATTAACGAACGATATTCTTCATCCATGGCTACATCCCAATATGGATTCCCTGAAGCTTCTGCAAAAGTTTCTGGATCATGATTCTCGGAAACTTGAGCCAAAAGAGAAGAGGCTCGCTGAAACTGAGAACGTGTTCGATGTTGATCTCTATGATCACCGGCAAGATCACCGGCTACTTCACATGTTGAACGGACCCATCGAGGAAGCACTTGTGTTGGTGCAACTGGAGGAACATGAGCAGGCGGAGGTTGATTTTCATCCTCACTGTCATCATCAGAAACTGGAGTTGGAAACCTGTCAAGGAAGTTGGAAGAAGAAGAAGAAGACACAAACGCCGAATCAGGATCGCAGGCCAAAGATGGCACAATCACCAAGTTAGGCTCGCAGGCCAAGATATTTTCATCAAATTTAACATCTCTTCTAATGATTACATCATGAGAATGTGGTTGAAGAAGTCTATAACCTTTTACATCTTCAGAATATCCAACAAATATGCACTTTTCACTTTTAGGCTGCAATGCTTTCCGTTTTCATCCGGAATGTGAGCCCATGCTTCACTACCAAACACACGAAAGTGACTTACATCAGGTTTAGTTTTACTCCATGCTTGTTCTGGTGTTATACCTTGTAATGCTTTAGTGGGGGTGCGATTAACTATGTAATTTGCACAATTAATGGCTTCAACCCAAAATTGAAGACTTAGTCCCTTAGATTGGATCATACAATTAGCCATTTCTTTTAAAGTGCGGTTCTTCCGCTCAGCTACACCATTTTGTTGTGGTGTATATGGAACAATGTGCTATTGTTGGATGCCTTGTTCAGTGCAAAAAGTAGTGAATTGTTTGTTAACATATTCTCCTCCATTGTCAGATCTTAACTTAATAATTTGATGACCAGATTGTTTTTCAACAAGGGCCTTGTAGGCCAAGAACATGTTAAATACTTCGCTCTTAAGTTTTAGGAAATAAACCCAAGTGCATCTGGTGTAATCATCAATGAAAGTTAAGAAATATTTGAAACCAGAAAAGGAAGCAGATGGAAGAGGACCACACAAGTCACTATGCACAATCTCCAAGGGAACCGAGGCGTGCCAAGAGGCACGTTTGTCAAAAATGTCCCGATGATGTTTTCCGAGTATACAACCGGAGCAAACACCATCTCTGCAAGATACCATCGGAAGACCTGTCACCATATTTTCTTTACATAGTTGTTGCAATGAGCGATAATTTAAGTGACAAAATCGCTCGTGCCAAAGTTTGCTCAAGTTATCACTATGAGCAACAAAAACTGAAGGGAAAGGTGATGACCCAAAGTTGTTAAACTTGTACAACCTGGTAATATCATCAACAATTTCGGTAGCTAGGACCTGTTGAGGATCTTTAAAATCCTTGATTACAACTTGGTGAGGTGTAAAGGTCACAGTTTTACCTTCACCAGAATGAGTGATCTGATAGACTGATAACAAATTGCAGGAAATTCTTGGAACACATAGTACAACACTAAAATGACGATTATCTACTGGAATTGTTCCAGTTCCTACAACACTTAGAGATCTATCATCACCAACAAATATTTGTTTGGTGTTACATTCATGCATAGTAGAAAAGATGGCTTGATCCTTAGCCATATGATAAGGTGTTCCAGAATCAATGAGCCATTCATTTGAAGTAGAAGAAGAAGATGCATTATAAGAATAACCAGAAGCACAAAGTGCATGTCCATGAGAGGTTGATTCTGAAGGCGAATCTAGGCTGATGTGGTGCTTCTTCATTGCTGCTTCCAAGGCTGCCATCTTCTTGAAACACTTAGATTCATCATGATTATCTTTCCCGCAATAGTTGCAATGACGCTCAGTCTTTTTGCCTTTTGGCTTGGATCCTTTGTCATTTTTTAAAGAAGGAGCTGACTGACAGGGTTTTGGACCCTTGTTTGACTTATTATTGCGAAAATTTTGTTTCTTGGGAGGCTTGGACTTTTCTTTCTGTTTGGACAATAAGGCTTTCCCAGATGTATCTGCATTGTTGATTATTCCAAGATGAATGAGTTTATCTTGTTCCCTAATCAAGGAATCACAAAAGGATTCAAGACTAGGCTCTTGATAGCTAGCTGCATTCAAGGATGCTTTCATGGAGTAAAATGTAGATACAAAAACAGAATATGCAGGTCCAAATTTGGAAAGAATATGATAAATGCATTGTTTGTCTTCCCTCTCAATCTTACATTCTGCACATAAGAGTTTAAGAGTTTTTTACTTAGATAAATAATCTTGAATGCATGAAAAGTCACTTGGATTTAAAGAAATCAACTCATTTTCGAGTTGGTGACCTCGAATTTCATTGTGTTTACCAAACATAGTTTCCAACTTGTCCCAAGCAGTATTAGGTTCATCAATTCCAGATATGTGGAATCGCAAATCAGTAGAGATTGACATCCCAATCAATCCACGAGCTTCATCACATCTATTTGCCCATTTTATTTTCTTATCATCATCAGTGGGTTCTTTTTCTTTCCCTGTGGTAATTCTGAAAAGTCCCCTACTTCGTAGAACATCCTCCATACGATATTTCCATGAGAAATAGTTGGAAATGTTAAGTAGAATATCACAATGGGCGGCCATATTTGTAAATTAATGGCTCTAAAAGCAGAAACCAATAGTCTGGATGTGAAGATCTCAAAAAAATAGGCGATTTAAAAAAAAACGGCACTGAAAACAGACTCTGTATGATGAAGTTATGCTTGAACAAAGAAACTGTTGAAGATGTCCCCAATAGTGACGTGGCAGCTAGAGAATGTCCAGCAAAAACAGAACCCCCCTCTTCCCAAGATGAACCTTTTGACAATCACTTTTCAAGAAAGTTTCTTTAAGTGAACCACTTTTGTAAAATAAGTGATTTCACTTTTACAATGATATTACTTTTAAATAGTGCAACAATAAAAAAACTTAAGTGACTCACTTGTTTTTTATTTTTTATTATTTAAGTGAGATGCACTTTTACAATAAAGTAACTTGAAATTAGAAATTGCATGCACTTTTTCTTTTAAAAGTAACTTCCTAAGACTTGAACTCAAGACCTATTAAGGAATAAAGCAACTTTGAACCAAGTGAGGTAGATTAAAAGGTATGTAAAATATGGGAATAAGGAAGGGTTTTTTTTTTTTTTAACTACTCTTCTTGCTCGGTTTGCGTGCTTGCCCTTTTTCCTGCAAAACAGACCACAAAACGAAACAAAAACAAATTTTCCACACTTGTGAAGTTATATATTGTTAGCTTGCCTGGAAAGTCTACGTTTTCTCTCTGTTTCTGATTTGCCGAGATCGCGCAAGGTGCACGGCAAAGAGCATATGCAGCCGAGAAGAACCCTTTCCCTTTCTGTTTCTGATTTGCCAAGATCGCTCAAGGTGCACGGCAAAGAGCATACGCAGACGGGAAAGCAACAATCCGAACCAAAAAAAATCTAACCATAAAAAAAGATGAAATATGAGATTTTTTCTTTTCAAAAAACGAAATAAAAAAAAATGCGTCACTGTAACATTATACCTTCAGATCTGATAAAATACGCATTTCTGGAGCAACCGGGAACCGTTTTCGATCAAACGAAAACTATTTCCCAATGGAAACAACGCTCCGGACACAATGGAACACCTCCCACAGCCCAGAAATGCACAGAAATACTAGAACTAGAAACCGTTTCGAGTTTCGGCAACAACAGTTCAAGATCTAGATCATAACCGGAAGTGGCACTTCATAAAAGATCTGATACCATGTTCGAGTACATAGGGTACTACCAAAGGACCGAACACCAAGAGCAACCACTTCACACAAACAGATCACAGATCAACACACTGATGTTTTGACGTGGTTTAAACCCTCTTGAGGGAAACACTCCACGGCCCCGGCCAAATAGCTTCTACGGGACAATTTATTATGCAAAGAAAGAAAGTTACAAATGAGCTTCGCATAATCGATCAACTAAACAATGACCCTCCATGCTCTTTAAATAGAGATCATGGACCAATCGGGTGTTAAGCCACGGATCAAGGTTAGGTTTGATCTAAGAGAAGTTGAGCCGTCGGATCACTCTATGTCGGAAACATATCGTGACCGTCGGATTAAGTATTTACAAATGCATACTAATGCATACTAAAGAAACACACTATCCCTAAGGGATATATTACACAAGTTGATCTTAACTAACTCCTAAGTGTCTAAATATCCTAACAAGAGATAATTTACCGGAAAGGAAACGATATAATGTGGTATAAAATGATCTCTCTTGAAACTTTGAAGATGAATGTTCCATATTTTCCATTTCATTCATCATTGTGGACTGGTTGACTATTGTTCATAATGAATTGTTGAAAAATCCCACCCTTGATACCATGATCCAATAACTTTAATAGGAACCACATGCATATCAAGGATACACTTGGCACAATGATGGGTTTCATTATAAAATACATCTATATTTTCACAAGAAATTATCATTGAAATCTCATGCATTATCTGAGCTCCATTCATCCCCCATATCCAATCATTTAGGATTTAATAAACATATGAAAGGATCAAATTATCATTTTTCTTGGAAGGCACGAAGAAGGACATCCTCACATTTGTGGATGGATGTGACACTTTCCAAAGACATAAAGGGGATACTGTGAAACCTCTAGGTGAAATTCAACCACTACTAATTTCAAATATATTATGGAATAACATTTCTATGGATTTCAATTTGGGGTTACCAAAATATGGAAATAAGTTTGTACTCATGGTTGTGGTTGATTTCCTTTCCAAATATGCTAATTTTTTTTCCCCACGACACCCTTTCAAGGAATCTATGGTAGCTCAAACCTTCATGTATAATATCTTCAAACTCCATGGTATGCTATAAATTATTGTCATGGACCTTGACCCAACCTTCACTAGATATTGGGAGAATTTTGAGTCAAAAATCTATCCTTCTGGATTTTTAGAATTGTTAGACCTTCTAAAAGGGTTGATTACAGTCCAATTTTGTATGTAAAAGTCATAAGACTGTTTTTTATTAAATGTAAAAGGGAACATGATGGAAATGTAATTTATGGAGTCAAGTAATCAATATTGACATTTTTAGCAAGACACCTTATAGAAAGGTAGTAGGGAGAGAGTTAATATCAAGAAGAAGAGCCCCTACAATTGGCCTCATTGCATGTAATGGTTCATATTAATCAAATATTTATTCTCCAACTCTCTCTTTTGTTTTCATGGTGTATTTTATTTATCTATTTTTGTTAATGTTCCTTCTATGAATTTCATATAGAGTCGCATTTTTTCTCTCCTCTTCTCTCCGCATTCAAGTCTTTTGTATCTTGGCCCTCAAGATCCAAATTAGTTATAGCACTTGCTAGTTCACATAAATGGGAGGTCCATCAAATGAATGGAAAATCCTTTTTTGCATAAATGGGAGGTCTAATTTCGCCTAGGGGTGGGGTTATTAGAATCATAGGGAACATTATAGTCTAATTTTGGATATAAAAGTCATAACACTATTTTTTATTAATTAATGTAACATGGAACATGATGGAAATGTAAATTATGGATTCAAGTAATCAATATTGACATGGTCAACAAGACACCTTATAGAAAGGTAGCAGGGAAAGAGTTAATATCAAGAAGAATAGCCCCTAAAAGTGGCCTCATTGCATGTAATGGTTCATATTAATCGAATATTCCTTCTCCGACTCTCTCTTGTGTTTTCATGGTGTATTTTATTTATCTATTTTTGTTAAAGTTCCTTCTATGAATTTCATATTAGATTTGTATGTTTTTTATGGTCTCCTATTCTTTCTATTTCTTGATTGAATTTTAAGTCCAGTTAAATATGGGAACCAAGCATTTTGATTAAATTCTCATATGTATCAATAATCTATTTCGACTTTACTTATATATTTTGAAGAACATTTTATGAAGCCTTCAATAAGGTAATTTTCCTATTATTCCATCTATTTCATTTCATTTTCAAGGGATTTCAAAAAGCTACACCTAATAATTAATTACTTGGCATAGATTTCTTTGTCTACTACGCATATTAATTTTCACTCTCTCTTGTGGTCAATCTGTCACCTATTCCGGCATTATAATTAGCGCAGAGTATCGATGGTTCAAATGGTGGGAGATCTCTTTTATTTAATCACATTTATGGGTATTTGTTTCATTGTTCCCTTAAATTTTATGAGCTACCAGTTGTTGCTCAACTTCCTTGATTGCTCCAGGAGGTGAGGCCCTAATTGCAAATAGTATGAAGATTCGAGGCTGGAAATCAGGGTTAGTTTACAGTGGTTTTAATGTATATCCATTATGTACAAGTCATGGATTGACATTTGTTCATTTTCCAGTTGCTGGTATCTATTTTTGGAGGATTGACCCTTTGAGTGGTCGACCCACGATGTAACCTCTAAGTATAAATCTGTATGTTGTAAGACTCATCGGACACATATAGAGATAGAGATGTTGTAGAAACTTTGACTCAATATAATAGATCTGGTTCTATATTTTCATTTGAGTTTTTAACTCCTGGTTCGGAAGCATTTGGAGGGCTCCCACCTTCAATGTTCATTTTTGCATCCCTACTATCAATAGATCTTTTTACATTACTGTAAAAATCTTTCTATTTGTACATTTGATTTCAGCTGTGGCATGTGAATATACATATATATGTGCATAATTTTGAAGGCCTCTTTTTGTGTTTGGTTTATGATTTGTAGGGTAGTGTATTTGGTCGCTTATCATAGTTTGGCTTTTGAATGGAATTTGAATCTTTTCCTCTGGTTCGCCTTTGATTAATAGGAAGTGTTTTTATGTAATAAATGTAAAGAGAATTTTCTGTAGAAGAGCAAACATTCTTAGAACTACATAGGGATCACAACAATTTATGAACTTCGATTTTATGTTTCATTTTAGTAAGAGCTGGCTCGAGTTATAGTAGGAAGATAGTATAAATAGAGAATAGAATTTTAACGTTGAATGATATTTTCCTAGATCTCAATGTTTTATAATTTTTGTAGGAAAATTTAGGAGATAAGATTAAGATAGATAACCAATCATTTTCACACAAGAATATTTTGTATTTTCTTCATACTACTTAATCTATGTTACATGTTGGATATTTATTTGAAAGAACCAAAGGAAATTAGTTCTCAGCATATAGCATACTTAGCCAAATGTATGGAAGATATACAAATTTATCTCTGTATTTAACGCAGATCTCCATAAATAGATTTAGATTAGTATGTGTATAAATATCTTGAAAAAAATAGAACTTGCATGGTTTTCTTTGGATTTTCTTTACTCTCAACATATCTATTTAATAAAGCAAAACAATGTCGAATATAAATCTTAGAATTAATATCACATAGGGAATTTCTGGTATTTTTTGGGTTTTTGGTTCAAAAGAAATACCTTGATGTTTTGGAGTCTGAAATCATTATAAAGCAATTTACTTAAAAGTACATTCTCTATTTAGCTGTCTTAGAATCATTTATACCAAAGTTCCTAGATAAGCTGATTTATTTCTTGAAGAGCTTGTTTGATTTTATTCTTAGATTTAAGATCTTTGCATTAGGTTAAAAAAAAAAAAATTGTATTCAACAGCTTTAAATTTTGAATTAGGTATATCGAAGTCCTCATTTGATTTTATTCATAGAATTCTTGAAATTTCATAATAGGATCCAACTTAATTAGCTGCACACAATTTTAATTTAAGTAGGCATTTAGTTTACCAACCCTAGTTATTTCAAAGTTTGATATAGGTATATTTGATTTTTTTATATTAGAAGCACAGTGGTTTTTCTTACCTGCACAAATAGTGTTAGTAGCTCACAAGTCTACAAACCTTGGTTTGACAATCCAATGCTTAAGGTAATTTAATTAGGTAAATATATATTTTCCCTGACAATTTTATCTCCTCTTCTCTTGGTATTCAAGTATTTTGTATATTGGCCCTCAAGATCCAAATTAGTTCTAGCGATTTCTAGTTCGCATAAATGGGAGGTCCATCAAATTAATGGAAAATCCTTCTTCTTGCATGGCGATTTACAAGAAGAGATTTACATGGAACAACCTCCTAGCTATGCTCAAAATGACTCTAGCTTGGTTTGTCTTCTTAAGAAATATATGTATGGCCTTAAACAAGATCCTCAAGCTTAGTATGCCAAAAGGGATAGAGTTCTTCTTAAAATAGGATTTTATATATGGATCTTGGTCCTCAAGATCCAGATAAGTTCTATCCCTTGTCGGTTCACATAAATCGGAGGTCCATCAAGTGGATGTCAAATCCACCTTCTTGCATGGGGATTTACAAGAAGAAATATCTTTATGGCCTTAAGAAAGATCCTTAGGATTAATACGACAAAATGGATAGCTTTCTTCTTAACATCAATTTTTCTAGATGTCATTATGACCCCAATGCCTTTACCAAGAAAGTAGAAAATCATATCATAATCCTTGTTCTTTATTTTTATGACATTATTCTTATTGGTAGTGGCCCTAAACTTTTAACCCATGTGAAATCTGGATCCTTAAGAGTAAATTTGAAATGACTAAGTTAGGACATTTTCATTATTTTCTTGGTCTCCAAGTCTTGCAATCCATGGAAGCAATTTTTCTTTCTCATTCTAAGTATGCTCATCACCTTCTTCCTCTCTTTCACATGGAATACTGTAAACTACGCCATCTATATTCTAGTCTAGAGTCAAACTCACTACTTCTTTCACCACACTTGAAGTAGATGCCACCTTGTACCATTAGTTAGTTAGTATTATTTTGTACTTGACTCATCCTTGTCTTGATATTTCCTTTCCTATTAGTCTTGTTTCTTGGTATATTAAAATGCCCCATGATAGTCATTGGAAAGAAACTAATAACATACTATAGTGTACCTAGGGTATTGTTCAATTTGGGATTCATTACAATTCAAGAGGGACTCATTTGCTGGTTGATTTCACTGATTTCGATTAAGATGGTGACACTGATGATTGGAAGTCTACTACAAGTTATGTTTTAGTCTTGATTATGAAATTTTCACTTGGTCTTGTAAGAAATAACAATATGTTTCCCTTTCTTCAGTAGAAATAGAGAATAGAGTCACAGTTAATGCAATTCAAGAAGCCATGTGAATTCTACATATCCTTTCAGAGTTTGAATTATAGTAGTAGCATTCAACTACCCTTTGATGTGAAAATTAGACTACCATCAAGATTTCCAAATATCTAGTTCAACATTGTTGAACTTTGGTTGTCATTGATGTCAAATAATGTCAAAGAGGATGTCAACTAATTCAATTTGATTCATTGTTTTCAACTGAAGTCAAGTGGTTTCAACATTCTCGTGCCATCTTGAAGAAGTATAGTAGAGCCACATTGAGGAAGTATATACGCAAGCAAGATGGTGAAGGATATGGATTCCAGTGTGAAGAAGTATATCTAGAATTGGAACCCAATATGAAGAAGTGTGTCCAAGGGTTCATCATGAATATCTAGTGTGAAGAAGTACATAAGGCACATGTACTTCAGCAGGTCACAAGTCTATCTATTCATAGTCCTTCAAGGAACAATATAAAGGGATGGATGAAGAGTGTGCAAGCAAGTCAAGTGGAGTGCATAAGAAACATGGAACAAGAGATGGTTGAACACCTCTAAAAGTCTTGAAAGTGTGCAGTTCATCAACAATCAAAATATGCTTTCAGTTGATAAAGGGTGCACAAGTTTCAAGAAGGGTGTAGCAGTTGATGTCAACATATGTGCAAATTTGACACCTGAAGACACATCAAGTGCGCAAGTCCCACAAGTGATGGTACCACAAGGGTCAAAGTCCCACCAAGTCAAAGAACACATATGCACAAGTTCCGCAAAGCATTGATACACCAAGTGCGCAAGAACCACAAATAATGGTACCGCAAGGGTGAAAGTCCCATCAAGTCGAGGACCATGTATGCACAAAACACACAAAGAAAGGACACATTAGCAGTGCATAACATGACATGTGGCATATGCATAATCTCTGAAGAAAGGAAGAAGTAATTCCACAACCAACTTGTGAACATACAATCCATGCAAAACATGTATAAATAGGGAAGCAAGTTGGATATTTGAAGTAAGCTTGATGGCGAGGTCGAAGAGATTATAACTGGAAAATACAAATTTATATTTGGGGCATCATAGGTTTGAGGTACATAATTGTATGATCTAGAAAGGATCCAAGTGCACACAAGCAGATGAATGGTTGAACTGATGGTGCGCATAATGATGTTGTAGATCTGTGACAGTTGCGCAAAGATGGAAATATAGAATGCAGAAGATGCGCAAGTGCGTGAGGACAGAATGAAAGTAGCAAAAGTAGCACAAAGATAGTCACAAATATTTTAAAGGAAGAAGTGCAGAGACAAAACTAAGCCACACCAGAAGATGTGTATAAGTTTGGTTGATTGGCGAAGGTTAACGTGAAGGGTGCGAGGTAGAGAGGTCGATCAGGTGCGCGGCGATAGAACATCAATAGAATCTTGTATGCACGTCATGATGAGGATGATATGAGACAAGTGCGTTAAAATAAAAGGACGAATCATATAATGCATAGCATGTAGCAAATTGTATGAACAATTATGGAACTTAAACCGAACAGAAACATCTAGTAAGTGCACAGTTCCATCTGATATCGGTGCACAATCTCAAATCAACAAGTGATCAAATCAAAACATCAATTTGTTAGTGCAGTTGCGCAGTAGCAGAATGACACAACTAGTCAGTGGCATAGAATACAACAGATCAAGTAGCACATTAAATATGAAGTGAGTCATCAACAAAAGTGAAGAATTGAGTGGAATGAGAAGTCAAGTGATGTATGCAGGGGAGTGACAGCAATACAACTGCATACAAAAGGTGCACACAAAAGAACGAACATTAGAAGATAAAAAATATGCGCATGTTGGAAGTTCAGTAAGGAAAAATATTATTTTGGATAATTGGGCGACAGGACGGAGCAACGAGAAGGAGGTAGTAGCCTCCTTCCAGTTGGTGCTGGAGAACACAGGGAGTTGGTGGTACCTTTAGGTCGGTTCCTGGAAAACTAGGGGGTTAGTTACTCCTTCCAGTTGCTACTGGTAAACAAAGGAAGTCGGTGCTTCCTTGAATGTAATATTTTCATTACAAAAGAGCATTCAGTTTTTCTTCTTCTAATTGGGTTTCCATGTCAAAATCCGATGTGTTCTGTGTTCTTTGTCTTGGTTCATATATGGATGAATGATTTTATTTATATTGGATGCATGACTAAATATCAAGATTAATTTAACACTAATATGTTAAGAAGGTAAAATCTATTGATAACTACAATAATACTGATTCACTCCCCTCTCAGTACTAAATCGATTCCAACAATTGGTATCAAAGTGGGTGTCTTCAGTAACAACTTAACATATGGAAGATAGATCCCTACGCAGAACTCAGCAGACATGGATTCAAAATATGAACATGTGGCTGAAGTAGACTTTGAATGGGAACTGATCAGTGCTCTGGATGAATTGAATAAGTAAAGGAAGAAAATCAATCTCCTATGACAATCACTTCTGAGGTTGGAGGAAGATACCACCAGGCAATTGAAACTGAGAGAAGAGAACTGTGAAAGATTGGAAGCTGAAACTACCTCTCTGAAAGACAAACTGCAAAAGGTAAGTTTTCAGCTGAAGAATGAACAAAATTGTAGAAGCAGCATTGATGAAGAATATTCTTTTGTTAAGAGCTATGCTGACACGCTTAAGACTCCACTCTCAAAGATATATCAAAAGTGTGAAGAAGAGGATAGGAAACCAAGCCATCTAAAAAATTATTCTACACAATTTCGAAGAGTTTATCCAATCAAGTACCATTTTTTTTTTGGATAGTGATATTTCTATCACAATTTTGGTCATAAAGCAATAAAATATAGAGCTCGCGCGCTAGCATATGCTAGTAGGAATAGTTTGCGCAATTAGATAAATCCTAAATAGAGAAACCTCATAAAGTCGGTTGAAGTCTCAAAAGAAGATCTCAATCCCTTTAGTATTTTGAGCTTAGATAATGAGCATAGTGAATGTCATAATAAGGGTCACAACAATCAGAACTGCAAAAATCAACTACAACCTACATAATCCACTGAAGCAACTGAAGTTCAGAGGGATAAAGTCCACCAGGAAGCTTACAGCCTAGCCTTAAATTCACAAAGGAAAAGGGGGGAATGGTACATAGACAACGGGTGCTCTAAGCACATGATAGGAGATAAAAACATCTTTCTGAAGTTTAGAGAATATAAGGGAGCCAGCGTCTACTTTGGGGATAATGGATCATCCAAAATATTAGGTAAAGGCTTGGCAAGCCTAGGAAACAAAAGGGCCAAGGAAGAAAATTTCATACTAGTCGAGAACATGAAACACAATCTTCAGAGTATCAGCCAAATGTGCGACCAAGGACATACTCTTACTTTTGACTCAGAAAAATGAAAAATAAAAAACAAGGATACATGTAGAATAGTATAAACAGACTCCAGGACTCCTAACAATGTCTATATTCTGGATGAGGAAAGGGAAGCCTGAAATTCTACATGGGACAAACTAATGAAAGTTAGCTCTTGCATAGAAGATTGGGACACATTAATTTCGACAACCTAGTCAGAATCAACAATAAACATGAAGTAAGGAACATCCCAAGAGTTACTAAGCCATCAAATTCATTCTGCAAGCACTGCATACATGGCACACACAGAAGGATCAAATTAAAAATAAAAGAGTACACTACTTCAAAACCCTTGGAAATGGTTCACTTAGATATTTTGCGGTCCAATGAGAACCAGAGGAATGAATGGTGATTCTTAATTTCTTCTTTTCATTAATAATTACACCTGGATGATGCGGGTTTTCTTTCTTAAGGAAAAGTTAGAAACGTTTGAATGTTTTAAAACATTTAAAGAAGTGGTTGAAAATGAAACCGATCTAAGAATAAAGTGTTTGAGATATGAAAATGGAGGATAATACACTTCGAACAAGTTTGACAACTACTATGACAAACATGGAATCAGAAGATAGTTTTCAACATCCCTAACTCCACAGCAAAATGGGGTGGAAGAAAAGAAAAACAGAATTGTTCAAGAAATGGCCAGGACAATGTTAAACGAATCAAAGTTTTCAGATATGTTTTGGACACATTCCATTCATATAGATTTCCACATTCTCAAAATATGTCTGATTCAAACAAAAAATTGTTCAACACCATATGAACTCTGGAAAAGAAGACTAGCTACAGTTAATCACTTTAGTATATTCAGAAGGAAATGCTACATCAAAAGAAACAATGAAAATCTTGGAAAAATTGATTCTAGATCAGACGAAGTAATTTTTCTTGGTTATGCCTCCAGGAGCAAAGCCTAAAAGTGTTATAATTTGCAACTCAAAAAGATGGTTGAAATTCTAGACATAAGAGTTGATGAAGTACTGACTCATAGGAGAATAGAAGAAGATGGTGATTTACCCATGCTAGAGTAGCCTTATGAGGAGCTACCGGAAAATCAAGAAACTGAATTTCCACAAGAGGAAATATATCAGTGCGTATTAGAAGAAGGAATATAGGATACAAAGGCCCCTTCTAGGTATGTACAGAAGAATCATTTAGAAAACTTGATCATTGGAGACAAAAATGATGGAGTAAGAACCAGAAGAATCCTAAGGGATCATACTGAGGAAGTTCACTTTTAGTTGTTATATCGAATGGAACCAGAAGGAATTGAAGAAGCGAGAGATGAAGGAATTTGGATGAAGGCCATGAATGAAGAGTTAGAAAAATTAAAAAGAATGAAACCTAGGAACTAGTTCCAAGACCCAAAAATAAGAATGTTATAGGTACAAAATGGGTATTCACAAACAAACTGAATGAATAAGGACATGTTGTTAGAAATAAGGAAAGTCTAGTGTGCAAAGGTTATGCACAGATTGAGGGAATAGACTTTGAAGAAACATTTGCTCCTGTTGCGCGAATGGAGGAAACCATACTATTCTTTTCCTATGCTTGTGTAGAAAATGTCAAAGTGTATCAAATAGATGTGAAATCAACATTTTTAAATGGAGATCTTGAAGAATAAGTATACATTGAACAACTAGAAGGTTTTTCACTTTCAGGCAACAAAGATTATGTTTTCAAACTAAAGAAATATTTATATGGAATTAAGCAAGCTCTAAGGGCCTGGTATTCAAGATTGGATAGATATCTACAACAACAAGGATTCAGAAGGGGAAGTGTAGACAACAATATTTACATAAAAATTGAAAATGAAAAAATGATAGTTGTTGAAGTATATGTTGATGACATTATTTTGGAAGCAATGATGACAAAATGAGCCAGCAATTTTCCAAATATATGTAGAAGGAATTTGAAATGTCAATGCTTGGAGAACTATTCTTTTTCCTTGGATTGTAGATATATCAATTAGATAAGGCATTTTCATCTCTCAATCGAAGTATGTGAAGGAGATGTTGAAGAAATTCAACATGGAAGACTGCAAGTTAGTTTGTACACCTATGGTCACTTGATGCAAGTTGAGTAAAGAGGATGAAGCTAAGGAAGTTGATCAGAGACTCTACATATCTATGATTGGAATCCTACTATATCTAACTGCATCCAGACCAGATATCATGCAATATATTGGAATCTTTGCAAGATTTCAGGAAGCATCTAAGGAAACACACGTTCAAGAAGTCAAGAGAATCTTTAGGTATTTGAAATCACTTTGAAAGGGACCATGAAATTTTGTTTATGGTATCCATGAAGCAGAGATCTAAACTTAGTAGCATACACCGATCTAGAATGGGAAGGAAGTGTAGACGATAGAATAAGTACTAGTGGAGATGCACTTTTCTTAGGAAATTGTCTTATATCATGGATCAACAAAAACAACCATCAGTCATATTATCCACAGTGGAAATATAATACATTGTAGCAGCTTCCTATTGCACACAAATATTATGGATGAAACAAACCATGAAGGATCTGCAAATAGATATAGATCAACGAATACAAATTTTTTGTGACAATACAACTGTAGTCATTATCTCAAAAAATCCTGTTATGCACTGCAAAACTAAGCACATTCCCATCAAGTATAACTTTGTAAGAGAACATGTTGTTGATAATGTTATCAAACTAGAATATGTCTATACTGAGGAGCAAATTGCAGATATATTTACAAAACATCTTCCGCGAAGTACATTTGAATATCTCGGGGGAAAATTGGGCGTGGTTCTCTACCCGCAACATAAAAAGAAGCATGAATGCAGATTGATTTTGGTAATGTGCAGTTGGCACGAGAGGATGCATGTATGAACCACTGTGCAAAGAATGATGAAGTGTTGTGATAGGAAAAGGATATCAAGATACATAAGTAATATATCTCCTAATATACATAAAAAGAAATAAAAGATAATTATGAAAGAACTATGCAGATTGCAGGATATCAACATAGAAGAAATGATGCATGAAGACAAGGGGATTTATCCCTGTGAGCAAATAAGTAAAGTCTAGCGTAAAACAAAAGAAATAGGAACCAGTAATCATGCAAGTCATGGAACCTCTTTTCCATTGATGTCAAATGGGGAGAAAATCATGAAGCTTATTGTAATCATGACATGAAGCTGAGTGTAGTTGAGGGGATCTAGCATGAAGAAGAAGAAGCATGAAGACGAGAAGTAATATAGATGAAGCAAGAACATGAATAAAAGGAAGAAAGTGAAAAAAAGATGATGAAGCAGCTGAAGCAAGAACAATTAGCAAAGGAAGAAAGTGAAACAAAGATGATGAAGATGACATGAAAGAGCGTGAAGCAGATTTTTTGAAGTAATGTCATGAAGAATATACATATAAGAAGCATGAAGCTAACCATGAAGCATGTAGTAGTACACAAATAATCATAAATCATGTGACCTACGTAGAGGTAATAGAGAGTAGAATAAGCACCAGCAGTAGAATGCGTAGAAGTCAGGAGTTCAAACTAGAAAAGAACTCAGGGAGGAGCATATACAAAAGGGGAATACTACGACGAACACAAATGAAGCATACAAGTTCAAGAAGATGACTATGCACAAATTCATAAGGTGTTGACATCAATTCCAAAGGGGGATATTGTTGAAATTTGGTGTTCATTGATGTCAACTAATGTCAAAGAGGATGTCAACTGATTCAGTTTGAGTCATTGATGTCAATTGAAGTCAAGTGGTTTCAGTATTCTAATGCCATCTTGAAGAAGTATAGTAAAGCCACATTAAAGAAGTATATGCACAAGCAAGATGGTGAAGGATATGGATGCCAGTGTGAAGAATTATATCTAGAAGTTGAGTCCAATATGAATAAGTGTGTCCAAGGGTACATCATGAATATCTTGTCTGAAGAAGTACATAAGGAACATGTACTTGAGCAAGTCACAAGTCCATCCAGTCATAGTCCTTCAAGGAACAAGCTAAAGGGTTGGATGAGGAGTGCACAAGCAAGTCAAGTGGAGTGCGCAAGAAGCATGAAACAAGAGATGGTTGAACAACTCTACAAGCCCTGAAAGCACGCATGTCATCACCAATCAAAAGACGCTTTCAGTTGATAAAGGGAGCACAAGTTTTAAGAAGGGTGTAGCAGTTGATGTCAACATATGCGCAAATTCCATAGCTGAAGACATAGCAAGTGCTTAAGTCCCACAAGTGATGGTACTGCAAGGGTGAAAATCCCACCAATTCAAATATCACGTATGCGCAAGTTCTACAAAGCAATTATACACCAAGTGCGAAAGACCCACAAGTAATGGTACCACTCGGGTGAAAGTCCCACCAAGTCGAGGACCATGTATGTATAGAACACACAAAGAAAGGACACATCAACAGTGTAGAACATGAAATGTGGCAAAAGAATAATCCATGAAGAAAGGAAGAAGGAATGCCACAACCAAATTGTGGACATACAATCCATGCAGGACATGTATAAATAGGGAAGCAAGTTGGATATTTGTAGTAATCTTGTTGGAGAGGTCGATGAACTTCTAACTGGAAAATACAGATTTATATTCATGGCATCACGGATTCAAGGTACATAATAATATGATCTAGCAAGGATCCAAATGAGAAAAAGTAGAGGAATGATTGAAATGATGGTGCACAGAATGATGTTTTAGATTTGTAATAGTTGCGCAAATATAGAAAGGCAGAATGAAAAAGATGCGCAAGTGCATGAGGACTGAATGACAGTAGCACAAGTAGCATGCAGATAGTCACAGCTGTTTTAAAGGAAGAACCACAGAGACATAACTGAGGCATATCAGAAGGTGCGCATAATTTTGGCTGATGCACGAAGGTTAACGTGAAGGGTGCAAAGTAGAGAGGTCCATCAGATGCGCGACGACAGAACATTAACATAATATTATATGCACGTGATGATGAGGATGATATGATTCTAGTGCATTAAACTGAAAGGACGAATCATATATTGCACAACATGTTGCAGATTGTCTGAACGACCATGGTACTTAAACCAAATGGACACATCTAGTAAGTGCGCAATTCCATCTGATACTGGTGTGCAATATCAGATCAGCAAGCTGTCAATTGAATCATAGTATCAATTAGTTAGTGCAGTTGTGTAGTAGTAGAATGACACAACTAATCAGTGGTGCAGACTTCCGTAGATGAAGTAGCACACAAGATATGAAGTGAGTCATCGGCGAAAGTGAAGAATTGAGTCGAATGAGAAGTCAAGTGATGTATGTAGGGGAGTGATAGCAATACGACTGCATACAGAAGGTGCGCACAACAGAACGAACATCAAAAGATTATAAGTGTGCACATGTTGGAATTTTAGTAAGGTAGAATATTATTTTGGATATCTAGGCGACAGAATGGTAAAATGAGTAGGAGGCCATAGCCTCCTTCTTGTTTGTGTTGGAGAACACAGGGTGTTGGTGCTTCCTTCAATTCAGTTCCCGTAAAACTAGGGGGTCAGTGCCTCCTTCCAATTGGTGCTGGTAAACATAGGAAGTCAGTACTTCCTTGAATGTAATATTTTCATTAGAAAAGAGCATTATGTGGTTTTCTCTCGATTGGGTTTCCACATCAAAATCCTGTGTGTTCTGTGTTCTTTGTCTTGGTGCATATATGGATGCATGATTTTATTTATATTGGATGCATAACTAAAGATCAATATTAAGTTAATACTAATATGTTAAAGAAGGTAAAAACTGCTGATAATTGCACTAATACTGATTCACCCCCCCTCTTAGTACTAAATCGATTCCAACAAACATCAGTAGAACAATGACATTGAGATACATATGCATTTCATCATAAATATTATTCATGATTGCATTGTCAAAGTGCTCTTTTTCCCTACCAATAATCATGTTGTAGACATCTTCACAAAGTCTCTTACAAAAGTGATTTTTTCTTAAATTCAACCCATGTTATAAGTTCATGAATTTATCATTAAATGGGAATAGGTTCTAATGGATCCTTTATTATCCTATGGTGTAACCTTTGTAAATCCTTCAATCCTATCCCAAGTTGATCTTTTGGGTGGGTGTTAGGATATTTAGACACCGAGGAATTAGTTTAGAGCAACTTGGTCTAGTGTGTCTTTAGGTAAAGTGTGCTTATTTAGTATCCATTAGTATGAATTGTGTAGTCATGTAATACGATGGTTGCAATATGTTCTAAACATAAATTTATTTGAAATTTTTTGTTCTCCTTGATATTAACGACTACATTGATCCATGGATTAACACCCAATTGGTACATGATCTCTATTTAAAGAGTACATAGGGTCATTATTTCATGACCGATTGTGATAAAATGATACGTAAAATGATTTTCCTTTTGCACTAATATATTGTGTCAAATAGCTATTTTGTTTGAACCATGGAATGTTTCCCTCTCTGATCATTTTAATTATATAAAATATTGGTGTGTTGATATGTAACATGTTTGTGTAAGTGGTTCGATAAGTTGTTTGACCTATGTAGAAATAACATGTTTTATTCTAACACGTCCAACTATTTACCAATCTTCTCTAAAAATGTTATCCTTAAATGTGATGCCTCAACTAAAGGCCTTGGATTAGTACTCATGCAAGACAGAAGACAATTAGCTTCTACTAGCAAGCAACTCTATGAGCGGCCTTTAGGAAATCAACTTATGAAAAAGAGATGATGGACATATTGCATGTTGTGGACATACTGTGTCCATACCTACTCGGGTAAGATTTCCATATCAAAATCGATCACCACAGTTTGAAATAATTCCTTGAACAAAGTACTTCCTCCCTTGAGAAACAAAAATGGTCACAAAAGTGTTGGGATATGACTATGAGATAATTTACTATAAAGAAAAGGATAATGTGGTAAAAAATGATCTCTCTTGACACTTTGAATATGAAGGGTCCATATTTTACATCCCCTTCATCATTGCGAACCATTTGAATGTTGTTCATAATGAATTGTTGACAGATCCCACCCTTGCTACCATGATCCAACAACTTTAATAGGAACCCCATGCATATCAAAGATACACTTGGCACAATGATGGGTTTCATTATAAAATACATCTATATTTTCACAAGAAATCATCATTGAAATGACATATGTTATTTGAGCTCCATTCATCCCCCATATACAGTCATTTAGGATTTAATAAAACATATGAAAGGATCAAATTATCATTTTTCTGGGAAAGCATGAAGAAATACATCCACACATTTGTGGATTGATGTGACCCTTTTGAAAGACATAAAGGGAGACTGTGAAACCCCTAGGTGAACTTCAACCATTACCAATTGCAACTATATTATGGACTAACATTTCTATGGATTTAATTTTGGGGTTTAAACCAAGATCTGGAAATAAGTTTGTAATTATGGTTTTGGTTGATCGCCTTTCAAAATATGCTCATGATTTTTTCCCTGCAACACCCTTTCAAGGAATCTATGGTAGTTCAAATCTTGATGGATAACATATTCACAACTCCATGGTATGTTATAGACTATTGTCATGGACCATGACCCAACCTTCAGTAGATATTGGGAGAACTTTGAGTCAAAAATATATCCTTGTGACTTTTTAGAATTATTAGGCCTTCTAAAAAATTTCCCTTCCTTCAATTTTTTTTATCTATTTCAAATCGTTATCCAAAGCACACATCATAGGAAACTTCAAAACATGGAACTCTACATCAATAATATTTAAACCATTCCAAAGACTTATCTTAAATATTATGTAGTGAAAATCATAGAGGTAAAGGATCCCCCTTACACCAATATAAGATGGATCACCATAAAGCACCTTATCAAAAAAATACAAAAGACATATTTGCCATTATGTAAATACTCCACTTGACAAGGATTGGAATGCTTGAAAAAAACTATGATACTATAAATAATTTCCCCACGGGGATTTCAACTTGTGACCTTCAATTTACAACTTGTCATCTCATTTACTCATTAGAAATTGCTCTACCCTCCATGGGATCCCCAAATCGTGAGATTTTTTTAAAAGAAGGAATGAATTTATCCTCAAATAAAGAATTTTTTTTGACTAGCTAGATACCCCAACAAATAATAAAAAATTCAAAGAAGGGATCAAAATATATTTTCATCCTAGATTACTAAACCAAATTCTCAAGAAACTCTCAATGTATGCTTCCTTCTAAGCATTTTCTATCCCTACAAATTTCTCTTCTTCTTTCAAATTTGTTTAGTAAAAGGACATATAGATAGAAAATGAGAAATCCATTCATCCTTTTATCTATAGAAATAACATATGCCAATACCATGCCATATTTCTATTTTTCATCACTTACTACATTAGTGCCTTATTCTTCAAAGGTAACCATAAAAAGAAATAATTTTCTTTTGGAGTTTTTAATGTTCATATCAACTAATCTACCACCATGTAGTCTCATGTGTATCAAAAGAAGACATATACATATAACCTAGTTGACCAGAGTAAACCCCTCTAGATTTATTAAAATCCCATGTTATTAAATTACCTTCATCTTTAAAAATTAAGAGACTTTCGCAGGAAGATATGGACATGAGAGGCCATTGAGATAATTCAAGGTTTTAATTAGATATTTGTCTTCTCTTTTCTCATAGCGTGTGATACAAAATATGGTAGTTTCACCTTAGTGTTTTAGACGGTTTCATCACAAAGGAGTTGAGGTTGAGTCTTCTGCAGATTAGGCAAAAACCCCTTTTATTTTCAATTGTTTTTTTTCTAGGGTTTTTATTATGTTGTTTTTGCAATAGGTCATTGTGGCAACATTGCAATAACAAATCCTTTTTGAAAAAACTGCTTGAATTTGTTACCTAGAGTTTCTAATGGGGGAATCCCCCACAACAATTTCTTAACATTGATTATTGGTTATTTACACACATATGCCTCTAGAAAAATGATCTTGCTATGGTAGGTTTCCCGATCGCTTTCTACAAATTTTGGGTGCATCTATCCAGTACGCAAATATTTTTTCATGGCTTTCAGTATCAATACCAACCAACTAAGTTGTTCTATTATTAAGAATTTTTTTATAATGATTTGGGTTGTTTCCAAAGGCCCTTTTAATCCTCACATTTTGTGATATGATGGTTTGAATGCATGTCTAACAGCAAGGTAGTCTTGAGGAGGATATTGGCACAATCATGCACCACTACAATTCTAAGAAAATTTCATTATTTTGAGAGTTGGCACTTATGTGAGATTTATTCAATCCTATACCATTCCCATTTTGATGTTTTCCTATATTTGGAAAGGATTTCTTATCTCTATGTTTTGTTTTCATATTATTAATTATTGTTTGAACAAATACAACAAACCAATCAAAGCGTATGTCCATGTTGTAAGATGGTTCTCTTTGGGATTTGAAAAAAGGATTTTCATGGGGTTCGATCTAGAAACTCCGAAGGGGTATATAATTTAATGCCCCCTTATTACTATTTAATGGGAGAAGCAAGTGATTTCAAGATGAATAAACGGTATATATTCTGGTTTCAGAAGATGAAATATGCCTTGGTAGAAGTTTTTTTTGAGAAGATAGGAATGATCTGACCCCAGCCTTGAAAGTTCCCATCCAACCAATCTAAATCGTTTAAGTGGGATCAAAATTCTTCTTCTTTTAATAGGGTTTGCCAATACTTCCATACAAGGAGGAGATTGGCACAATCGTGCACCACTACAGTACTAATAAATTTTCATGCTTTGGGGAGTTCGCACTTATATGAGATTTATTCAATCCTCTACCATTCCCATTTTGATGTTTGCTTAGATATGGAAAGGATTTATTATGTTTTTTTGTCATATTATTAAATATTGTTTGAATAGTGTTGGTGCCCAAGTTTTGGATCAGTAGTTGTGCGTTGATCTAGACAGTTAGAAGCTAGACTATCCACTGATCAAGTCAGTTAGAACGAGACTACACACTGATGGATATAGTTAGAGATTGTGCACCACCAGTAGTTTTTCAATTTTGCACCGAAGCCTATATAAATGCCTATTTTGTAAAGGGATGGGTTGTAATGTTGATGTGCTAACAGTCTATTGTTGTTACTCTGTGAAGTTATATTTGTGGGTTTTGTTTGAATCCCAAGTTGTTATGTGAATTTCAGTTAGTCATTCAAACTGTGATGTCTTTTGTGATGTAATTTTGTATCATTGGCAGAATGAAGATTGTATTAAGATATGAATGAGAACTATTCAACTATAGAGATGAATATATAGCCATGAGATATACATAGTTTTAAAGATGAATATAATATAGTTGTTGTTTCA
This sequence comes from Larix kaempferi, assembly GCA_027924585.1. Lineage (NCBI taxonomy): Eukaryota > Viridiplantae > Streptophyta > Pinopsida > Pinales > Pinaceae > Larix > Larix kaempferi. The sequence goes on from BSBM01000445.1 coordinate 7,814,291, forward strand.
GATTTTCCTTGTGTAGTTTCTTGGTTCTTGAATGTATGGTGAATGTATAGTAGTTTAGAAGATGAATGTTAGATTTTTAATGGTTCAATTTCATGGTTAAGTAAAGTAATGGATATAATGTTGAGAAGGAAGAATGTTAGTTTTTCAGAAATTTCAATATGGTCTAGGATCTTAACTAAGAGAATAACATGTACAGCATATCTACAACATATCTACAGCATATCAATCATGGACACAATAATGCAAGCACACAAGAGACACAGAGTTTCACCGGGGAAAACCAAGAAGGTGAAAAACCCCGCAACTTCCTTAGATATAGATAGAGCAATGATACAACCCAAGCATAAGAGATAGTCCTCCTAGCAGTAGTTTCTCCTCCTCCACAAGTGCGCCACTCTCCAATGAGTGTGTGAGAGAGAAAGTGAATGTGTAAAATGAGAGAGACACACTCTCTATTTATACACTACATCACTTGACCTTTACTCAACTAGGTCAGCCCTAACTTAACCACATAACATAATGCTGACTGGGCTGACCCCCAATAGGGTGGTCTAATAACCCTTTGACCCACATGACTCATACAGGGCCGACCCCAACAAGATGGTCTAATAACCCATCAAGTATAAGTTACGACACTTACAATATAAATGACGCCACTTCCGTATAGAGGAATAATAACATCTCTATAGGAATACAAACACTTCCGTATAGAGGAATAATAAAATATCTATAGGAATACAATATACATATATGAGAAATACATTCTGAAGTTACAATTACATCAATACTCCCTCTTAACTAGGAAGGTATTTCTCGACATAGATCTACTAGCAAAAGTCTTCTTCTCTGGATCATCGTCATCGAATCATCCTCCTCGAATCATCGGCATCGTCACTGCTGCGGCTATCTCAATCAATCTATGAATCTAATCGTCATAGGAAGTTATACAAAGCCAGTCATTTTTCATATTGGATGTAGGCCCACTACCTGTAGGTCTTCATCATCACTGGCCATACTGTGGAATCCTCAGGATTGATTACGTGCGTCAACAAAACCTCGAAAGAGCATCCCAGGCATTTTACGAGCACACAGCTCAACCTATCGAATCTCCCAGGATCTTTTACATGTGACTGTCACAAAACCTTAAAAGAGTGTCTTGCCAAGCAAGATCTCTAAAGAGCATCTAAGGCCTTTTTCATCCTGTCCATATCTCTAGGACATATTACATGTGACCCCTACCACAAAACCTTTAAAGAGTGTCTTGACTAGGAAGAACTCTAAAGAGCATCTGAGGCCTTTTACATGACTAGCACAACCTGTCCAGATCCCTAGGGCATATTACATGTGGTCATGGAAAAACCTCGAAAGAGTATCCCAGGACTGATTACGAGAACACAGCTCAACCTATCAGATCTCCCAGGGCTGGATTATATGCCATAGGGCAAAACCTCGAAAGAGCATCTGCCAGATATCCCAGGACCAAATTACATTCCATAGGAAAGACCTCAAAAGACTATCTGCAAATATCCTATGGCTGGATTATATGTCCTCCCAAAGCAAAACCTTGAAAGAGCATTTGCAAGATATCCCAGGGCCACATTACATGCCATAGGAAAAACCTCGAAAGACTATTTGCAAACCTCCCAGGGCTAGATTATATGCTTATCTACACAACCTATTCCACTGCCACAGAGTATCAACCTGATACTCACCATACATCATCCTGATGTACACATGATCATCCTAATGCATGTCATCTCAAGCAACATCCTGAAGCTCGTCATCCATGATCATCCTAATCATACAATGCATCCACCTGATGCATACCAAGTATCTACCTGATACATATCATCATACATGATCCACCTGATCATACAATGTATCCACCTGATACATACACAGATACATGATCCACTTGATCATACAATGTATCCACCTAATATATATCAACATACATGATCTACCTGATCATACAACGTATCCACCTGATACATATACAGATACATGGTCCAAGCATCCAACATGATGCATATACATATACATGATCCAAGTGATCATGACAAGCATCCAACATGATGCATATACATATACATGATCCAAGTGATCATGACAAGCATCCAACATGATGCATATACATATACATGATCCAACTAATCATAACAAGCATCCAACATGATGCATATATAGAGCAGTAACTGGAGCATCATCCTGATGCTCATCATACAACGCTTACATCCACAACCATGGGAAGGATCCTTCTCTTACCATGCTTGGAATGGCTCTTGCAAATGTGTCCATCACTTCTTTCTTGAAGTGTCGTCAATCTAAAGCACACCAAGCCTCTCTCTGAAGTACTCAAACTTCACTCTGGCTAGTGGTTTCGTCAACACATCTGCAATCTGCTCATCCGTTGCAACATACAGGAGCTTCACTGCTCCTCTCTGCACCATATCCCTGATATAGTGATATTTTATCTCAATGTGTTTCGACCTATCGTGGAACACTGAGTTCTCAGACAACTTCACACAACTTTGGTTATCACAAAAGATACCAATAGCCTCCAGCGGGAGATCAAATAACTCAGACAGTAGCTTTCGGAACCATAATTCCTCACAACTAGCCGAACAAACTACAACATACTCTGATTCACTATACTCAATGCTACACAAGACTGCTTCCTAAGAAACCAAGAGATCACACCTGATCCCATACTGAGGCAATACCCAGATGTGCTCTTCCTATCTGCAGCACTGCTTTCCCAATCTGAATCAACATAACCCTATAGGTTAAACTTTTGATTTGCATCATACCTGAGCCCATAGTTAACTATACCCTTCAGGTACCTTAGAATATTCTTTACAATAACCAGGTGAACACCTCTGGGATCTGTCAGGAACTGGCTCAAGGTGTTCACCGCAAAGCATATATCTGGTCTTGTATTCGTTAGGTACATCAAGGACCCAATCATCTGACAATACATCATAGCATCAACCGGCTCAGATGAAGCATCACACAAAAGCTTCAGGTTTGATGCCATAGGTGTGGCCATGGCCTTGCAATCCATCATCCCGAACCTCTTCAGGATCTCTACTGCATACTTCCCTTGTTCAAGGAAGATTCCATCTGCACTCTGCCACACCTCCATGCCTAGAAAGTAGTGCATCATCTCCAAGTTCTTCATCTCGAACTCAGCAGGAAGCTTCCGCTGTGTGTCGGAAATCAATCTATCCTCACCTATAACAAACAGGTCATCCACATACAAAAGTAGTATCACTGGATTTTATTCCACAACCTTGTCGTAAAGGTTGGAATCCGCTTTACTCTTGGTAAAGCCCAAACTGGATAGGAAGCCATCTATCCTACCATACTAGGTCCTGCCTGCTTGTTTCAAACCATACAGGGCTTTCTTCAGTTTGCAGACATGTGACTCTCGGTCATGTGTCTCAAACCCGAGTGGCTGCTCCTCATACACTTCCTCTTCGACTACACCATTCAAGAAGGTTGTCTTGACATCCATCTGGTGTATCCTCCATTTCATCACTGCAGCCAGAGCAAGTACTAATCTGATGGAATTTTTCCTGTATATAGGTGTAGAAGTCTCTTCATACTCAACCCCTCTTTCTGGGAGAAGCCACGAGCTACAAACCTCGCTTTGTATTTCTCCATGCTACCATCTGCAGCATGCTTGATCTTATAGATCCATTTGGAAGTCACAATAGAATTCCCTTCAAGTCTTGGGACTGCATCCCAAACATCATTCTTCATGATCGACTGGTACTCCTCGATCATGGCATTCTTCCTGAATCCTGGGAACTTCAATATCTTCAGTATCTTCAATAGATAACTTTGTTGCTGAACAAATGTTGTAGTCCTTCTTTTGTAGGTGATGGTATACGATCTTTCCTACAAAACATGTTAAATTGCATGATTAGAGACATCTCATTGTTTTCAAAACAAATTCTTACACATAAATAAATATGTCATACAGTCATGCAATTATCTTAGCCAATGCTTCAATACAACATTTATCCATATCTTGTAACTTTCTAGATGCCTTCCAATCTCTACCAGAACATTGTTAAGAGTGTGCACAACTCCCAACATGTCAGCAAAGAGGTTTCATTCTAGATAAGTAGCAATGGAATGTTGTACAGTGCCATAGGCCACTTACCCATCACATGCATATTAGTAGTATACTGTTCATTAATGCAATTATTCTAATATGCATGATACACAACCTAAGTCTAGGAACATAAGTATATATATCATAGAAAAATATTATTTAAACAATCAAATATACAATAAATGAAAATTCAAATACTTATCTTTGTTTGTTTGTTGAGTGGACTCCCTCTCAATCTCTGCTTCCTTGCAGGAACTACTGGAGTGTGCTCCCTCTTGATCTGGATTATTTGTCATATCCATCCAGGACCACTAGGCATGCTTAAATGTGCACTAATGTCATGATTGTGCCATCCTCAAGATCTCATGCATAATCATACATTCATTAGTATAATCTCAAAACAAGATAATCTTAAAGATATATAGTCAAGATCATTTCATACATAGATAATTTATCACAATTCTCTTACTCATGCATTTTTTTATTTTTTTTTTACCATAAAACTTTTCTGGTTAGTCATATCATCAATCAAAGTAAGAAGCATAATATGCCTAAACCCATGATTACTCAAACCTATAACTTCATGAATAATCATTATCAATCATACCAAGTATACTTATATGAGAGATCCTAACACAAGGTAGGATTCTAACTTGATATAGGAAAAACATACATGGATTAGCATGCTAGTAGTTATCTCTAACATATTCGCATAATGTCTTCTTGTTCTCTTTAATGACTTGTGCTAGTAACCTGCATATCTCATAGGTTAATCATTATAGAACCAAGTTATACATACCTCGTAAGTAGATCTTCTATGTGATCCATGACAATGGATGAATCTTTGTCTTCATGTCACCATGGTCATATGTTCTTGAACTAGAACATTATTTGTCTTTCTTGATGTACCTTTCATGTTAGCGGACAACATCAACCTCATACAACACCACAAAGCATTAGTACAATCATAAGTGTCAAAACCCTAATCAATGAATATTTGCATTCATAATTTTATTAAGGTGATACGACAAGTCTAAAGTTAATCAAGATTGTACTAACCTTAATGAAAACAAACATACCATAAACTTAATCATGAATAGATCTCGAAACATACCTGAATAAGTCATACTTGTTGAGATTGCTTGTAATCTTCTTATGTAAAGTCTTAGCCTCATCTCCCTCTGAAACTGGAACTTCTTCACTTATGCAGGTGACCAAACGATTCTCTTCTAGGATTAACCCAATCGACTTGATTTGTAGAAATTGATCTGGAGCTAGACTAGGGTTTGTCAAAGAAACCCTAAAAAATTCAAATTTTGAATTTCAAACTTCTGAAAGGATAGTAGGATGCGCCTTGATGAGTTGATCAAGCTGGTATACTCAGAATTTGAAAACTGCAAAGTTTCACCCCTCAAAATTGCCTTTGAAACTTCCAGATCTTCTAGATAGGATCCCGAACTAGGGTTTGATAAATCCCACCCTTCTACCCAACCAAAAGGTTTGATCCAAAGCTCTAAACTTCTATTTTTCTGAGGAGCTTCTAGCCATGGTCACAAACTTCAAAAAATTCCAACTTTTGCAGAAGCCCTAATTTTCCACTTTTCCAATCAAAGTCCCGAACTAGGGTTTGATCAAGCCCGACCTTCTGCCCAACCCAAAAATTTGATATTGGTCTCTAAATTTTGATTTTGATGAGTAGCATTCAGCCGTGGTCTCCAATTACAAAAATTCCAACTTTCTCCGAAACCCTAATTCTTGGAGCCATGAATGAAGGTGCTCAAACTCCAATTCTGTTTTGACAAAAATATGCACCTGATTGTTTCTGGTGTAACTCCGAAATTATGAATCCATAGGGTCTGAAACTTCTACTTGTGGTATCCCGACCTGTCATCTTTCCAACCCCATAGGTATTACCTAAATTGGATTCTCTGGGAGAGAGTTATGCCAAGTGTCGCAACGTGACCTGTTTATGGGATAAAATAGGAGAGCGAACTTGTACGGCGTGCCACGTGTCCCTGGTTCACTTTCCGCCTCTCAACCTTCGGGTTGTGAAATTACAGTCCGTGCCCTACCTATTACATTTTATGAAATTTCATTTGGAGCTTCCTAGCCCAAGTTATGGCCTTTTTTCCTAGGTCACCTGTGTATGACCAAGATCTGGAAGAGGTAGAATACCTAGATTGTACAGATCATAAAACACAAAGTACAACGAAGTAGAAGTTGTGCTTTGGATACAAGGTACACGGGGATCTTATATTCTACCTATAAGAGTTTCAAATCCTGAAACCTTGCCGAAATGGATTTATAGTGAAAGTTCTACAATGACTGGTTTTTGCTATATCAAGCCCTAACTTCGCAAGTGCAATAGGTGTCATAAATGCCATACCATGCCTTCTTTCAGGCTAACTCTGATACCATGTTAGTTTTTCAGAAATTTCAATATGATCTAGGATCTTAACTGAGAGAATAACATGTACAACATATCTACAACATATCTACAGCATATCAATCATGGACACAATAATGCAAGCACACAAGAGACACAGAGTTTCACTGGGGAAAACCAAGAAGGTGAAAAACCCGCAACTTCCTCAGAGATAGATAGAGCAATGATATAACCAAAGAATAAGAGATAGTCCTCCTAGCAGTAGATTCTCCTCCTCCACAAGTGCGCCACTCTCCAATGAGTGTGTGAGAGAGAAAGTGAATGTGTAAAATGAGAGAGACACACTCTCTATTTATACACTACATCACTTGACCTTTACTCAACTAGGTTGGCCCTAACTTAACCACATAACATAATGCTGACTGGGCTGACCCCCAATAGGGTGGTCCAATAACCCTTTTACTCACATGACTCATACAGGTCCGACCCCAACAAGGTGGTCTAATAACCCATCAAGTATAAGTTATGACACTTACAATATAAATGATGACACTTCTGTATAGAGGAATAATAACATCTCTATAGGAATACAAACACTTCGGTATAGAGGAATAATAACATATCTATAGGAATACAATATACATATATGTGAAATACATTCTAAAGTTACAATTACATCAACAAAGAACCCGTCCTACCATGGGCATCGTCGATTCATGGATCCATGTAATTTATTGCATGCATCTCAAGAAATACCTTATCCTACTTACAAAATATTGAAAATGTCGGCACCTGTATGTTGTTTTTGTTGGTGATGCAAGTTGAACCGTAGGTCTAACAAACCTCCATCCAACAAAATGGTTATGTTGTCGGGATATGATGGGGATCATGAAGGGAGGATGATGAAATGCGGTGGAATCCAACTAAATTTGGGATCAAAGAATGGATGGAAAGAAAGGAGGACGCGTTTGCATGACAAGAGACTAGATGGCTCCAGATCTCACCCCAGTGCTGGAAAGACATGTATCTTTATTAATATTTGCATGAAATTTTCTTCTGTGAGATTCCTGTTTTTCTATATGAATGGACAAAGAGGAAGTCTGATATTAATACCATTTGGAGAGAACCTTGGTTGATACTATGGACTAAGGAAAACATACAAGAACTGAGAGACCTAGATAATAAATGGTTTAGAGATATTGATTTCTGTTTCTTGCACTTGAAAGAAGGGTATATTGTAGAATTTGCTATAAGTTGTAGTGAATCGTATAGCAGTGTAGAAACAATATTTGAAGAGTGCCCAAGAAATATAATCTTGGTGTAGATTCCATTGTGGATAAATATGTTGCTTATTGAGAAGGGGCTAATGAAAATTAACCCCGATATCATGGTAGCATAAACCCCACGCTATGGGGGTGGGGTGTGAAGAAGTGGGAGAATAGGTAGTTGCATAAATGGATCCAGAAGAGAAGCGACTCTAGAGGGAGAAAACACATGTAATAAGGGTTGAGTTAAAGTAGGCAGTCATAAGAATGAGACAAGAAAAAAAACTGACAGGGAAAGATAGTGTGGATTGGAGAGGAAAGAAGAATGCCAGATATGGGACTACGTGATAAGAGTGTGAAGAAGGGTTCTATATGCCAAGAGGGTGCATAGATTCTGGGAAAGAAGAGTGATCAAAAGATGAAAGGCCCCCAAAGAGGAGAGGATTGGAAGAAAGTGAGAGTTCCGATGAGAATAGTGGTACCCCCCCATGAGGCAGAGATAAGGAAAAAACTTAGAGGATGCCAAAGACGAGGAAGTGTAGACTAATGGAGACCCTTATATGGTCGCATAAGAGATGTTCCAAGTAAGAACCCATGCTTCATACCAACCTCCAAGTACCCTTTATCTAATCAAGAATACCAACTATTACTTGAGATTTCACTTGAAGCAAGTACAAAAAAAGAAGCAAAAGTTAGAGGGATAGAATCCATTTCTACCTAAGAGATCAATAAAAATAAAAAGAGTTCAAGAAGTAGAAGTAGTCCACCAAGTGCAAATAGGAGAAGCAGTTCGCCTCCACCTACAAGAATGACGACTACATGAAATTCCACATTGAGATTTCCCATGTTTCATGCAACAGGTAAAGATGACGTTGAAAAACATTGGTTTACCTACGAGGTGATATTTTATGTGAAAAACATCACAGATGACGTTTCCACGATCATGCATCTGGAGATCACATTTAGATACGGGGATTTGACATGGAACATGAAATATAAGGGTACTCTCGCCGTAGGAAAAACCCGATCATTGGAAACCATCAAAGCAGATATTTTGAAAGAGTTCCAGAAGCCAAAGTCTGAGACGCAATGAATTACTAAGATCAAATAAATTAAGCAGAGAGTTGGCAAGTCCATGTGGGACTACAATCACCGATTCAAGATTCTGTTGGACCGACTGATTTTTCATATACTAGATGCACAACACCATGAAGGTTTATTGCGGGCTTGTTTCCACATATCAGATTTCCACTATCAGAATAGAAGGTGGCCACTCAGTTAGAGTACTTGAATATTGTATTAAGGTTACAAATGACTCCTGGAGGACAGGTGTCACCGAGAATGGTGTAGGTACAGACACATCTTGTTTCACTGATTGCACAAATACAACAACTGTCTACTAGAAAGGAAGTAAAAGATAATGTGTGGTGTAGCTTATGTAGAAAAGAAGGCCATCACAAAAATGAATTCCTAATGCTGAGAAACTACATGGGTATCATTACACCTAGTCCTTTTCCCGCGACACCTAAAATTGAGTGGTGTGAGATCTATAGAAGATGGGGCCATGTACTTATGAATTTCCTGACATGGCAGAAGTACCAAAGCTCTATGTTTTCACCCTTTTGAAAATTCTACAAATCGGTTGGACACGATATGGAAAACTATCGCGCTCTAAAATTGATGAAGGATGACACAACATACACTTAACGGGTTCAAAGTGCGGAACAAAACATAAGACCTGATCCTAGAGGACAGGAAGGGGCAATGCGCAGCGGGTTCTGAGACCATGGAAGAGGCTATGGAGGAGGAAAAATACAATTGATTTACTTTAACTATGGGGATCCTAACCACTTAGAAAGATTCTGTACTAATCCCCATGCCCTGTGCCCATACTTCCATAGCACAAAACATGCCAAAAAATATTTACTAGACCTACACAATAAATTGGAAGACAAGAAAGGTCAGTGCAACATGGTGACCGATAAACCAAGAGAGGAAAATGTTGAAAGGGATCTGGCATAGGTGAAAATAGTGACTCGAGGAAGTTCCCAAACAGAAGAAGACATCTTGGTAAATTGTAGTACAAATATACCAGTGGAGCAGAATATAAATAAAGTTGCACAACCCTCACACATGTGATGCTGCAAAAAAGTGACAGTTCATGTGTGATGCATAGAAAGTGGTCGAGGAAGCTGCATAGTGATGGGAAGGCATGCACCAAGAGAGTATGCGTAGGGATGTAACGTCCCCACTTTGATCCCATGGCATTAAAATTGTAAATGATGTAATATTGTTATGAAATCATGGTGAGGAGATCAAGGCCAAGGCCCTGCAATCGATTTATTGATGCATATGGTTTGCGTGCTAGCTAGGCACATTGGAATTGTAAATATGCATTTTAATAAAATACCCACAACTAGCTATGCAATGGAACAAGAGATGGGGGCATGATATTACAAGGAATTGGGAGGTAAATATTCAAACCCTTGAGCCAATGAAGTCAAGCCAAGTGTTAATGAGAGAACCCATCAACCATCAACTACCCATGTTGACTTTGGTGCCCAATCATTCATTTCTCCCAAGAGTTGGGTGAAGTAGTTAATGCCTTGGGGATTGGGGAGGTATGGCTGTCCAAATTCGAGTATGGACATGCCACCCTCATGGAAAATCATGTTTCTCCTTCTTGGGCAAGAAAACACCCATGAATTGCTTCCCAAGCCATTATTCATGATCAGTTTTTGCTCTCTCACATTTTTGGAGCTTGTTGGGCGTTTCTCTCATGGAGTACGCTATAAATTCACTGGTTTTCAAGCTGAGAATATTGTTTTTGTGATGGCTGGACTGTGGGGAAAGAAAATAATCCATTGGGAATCTCAATAGATAAGTTTGATAGCTTGTTGTTTCCTTATTGTTGTGAAATCGTTTTTGAATTTCTAGAATTGGTTTTCATTATGGAAAAAACATTTTTGTGAACCCAGTAGTTCTCTCCTACCTCAGAAATCGTTTTTGAATGTTTCCATCAATTGTGTGATTGTGTATGTGCCAATTTCGGGTGCCAACCTGTCACGGTTTTGCCCAAAAATTGTGTTGGTTCCCTACTGCCAGTTAATGAGTGTGTGAAGGTCGTTTTGGCCCTTGAATGCCCAAGCCTTTGCACTCTCACGTAGTCTAAGCTAGCTGGGGATTTTCCCATCACATTTTTCATCTATCTCCTGCATTTTCCATGCCTGGGAACTCATTTTTGTATTGCACAATGGCTGGGAGGAAGGGAGCCACGAATTTGGGATTTATGGAGGCCGTTTTTGTCCCTTGAGTGCCCACAAACGTTTTCTGGAAACGGTTTTGCTCTCCCAGGGTGATTCCCCAATTGCCATTTCGGTTTTGGTTGCCAAACACTTTTTCTTCATGCCCAGAAATTGTGATTTTGCTAGTATGTGTATCCATGCTCAGTTTTGAGTTTTCTATGTGTTAAGAAATGTTGGGGGTTGATATGGGTATCCATTGCTTTGGGCTGTGATGAGCTTGAGAGTCCCCTTTTCCTTGTAGATATCATGCCCAGCTTGGGCGTGGTCTCTGAGTGCTGAAATAATACAGGTTGGGTAGAGACCTACGGTTGGGAGGAACATTGCAGCGACATAGCTAGTTGTGTGGGACAATTGCACGACAAAGATAAGTGTTTTCTATTTATGTGTTTTGCCTCTGCAGTGTTAAATTAAATGACTGATATTGATATATTGAATTCATATGAAATTATGTGTGTGGATGAATTTATCTCCGCTGTGCATGTTTGTTGAATTTACATCTGCACACATGGGTTTTTAATTGTATGAATCAAATGAATGGGCTGAGTTTTTATGAAAAAACCCATAGATTGGCATCATGTTCCCTCCCTTGCCTTGGATGGATGGGTGGGTACGTTACAGAATGGTATCAGAGCTTAAGGTTCAACACTAATGTTGTTGGGTCCTTCATAGAGATATAAATCATTGTGTGTATATTTAGTTAGTATTTGAAATTAAAATGCATTAAAGAAACCTGAAAATTTTATAGCTTTTATTTGATGAAGATTGGAAATCATTCCCATGACTGTTTTGGGGATTTTTGCAAAACTGCTTGCATTGATTCCATTCTATGAAATTGAGGAAGGAGGGATAAAATCCCTTTTCATGTTGAATGCTTGCTTTAAACTGTTTCCAATGCAGTAGCATTCAGTTTTGTATTTGTCTATTTGCCTCCATGGAGGAGAGAAAGGAGGCGCAACCTCTGCCATCTTATATTATTTTGTTGTTTTATTGTTTTATTCTTGACATGAAAGATGTGCAATTTTCTTGACATACTTTTTCTGTTTTGTTCCATGCGAGTATGATCTCTAATTATGCTTCCTGTTGAGCAATGATCATCACAGAAAAAAGCAGGAAAAATTTGAAAATTTTCTAACTGTTTTTGAAAATTTGAAAATTTTCTAAGTGTCTGCTGCTAAGGCTACGGCAGCGGAATTAACGATAATTTTTGCGCGCGGCGGTGACAATTTTAACTTTAAAATCCGCGATACGCATGGCATGCACGGCGAAATCAATGTTAAATTCTACGACACTAGTGGTGGATCTAAGCTTAAAATTTGCGCGCGGTGGCAATTGTAGGCTTAAAAGTTGCGATGGAGGCTTGCGCGCGGTGGCGATTTTAGCCTTAAAACCTGCGACGCGGTCGCAGCGAAGAAGCATTGTGGGAAAAGAAGTTAAGGTTATATTTTGCGACACAGTCGGCAGAGAAGTTGGTAATTCTGCACCAAAAGGAAGAGAAAATCTCAAAAATTTCTAATTGTTTTTGAAATTTTGCTTAAGGGTTGCGGCGACGAAAATTAAGCTAATTTTCTACGTGCGCGGCAGCGAAAATTAGGTTAACTCTTGTGACTCTGTCAGCAAAGATAATCCCAAAAGAACTACAACGATCGGCGAAATAGTTGCTAACTCTGTGCTGAAGGGAAGCGGTCGACGGTTGTAAGGTTAGCTGTCGGAGCCAAAAGGAAGAGAAAATTCCAAAAATTTTCTAAGTGTTTCAAAATTTTTCCGAAGGCTGTGTCGGTGAAGTTAAGGTTAACTTTTGAGCACGGTGGCAGAATTAACGTTAGCTTCTCCGTGCGCGGCGACAGAATTAGCGCTAATATCTGCGAAGTCCACGGCGAAGTTAAGGATAAATTTTTTCTGCGCGGTGGCAAAATTAGCGATAAGAGCCATGCCACCCGCGACGAAAATAACCTTAAGATCCACGATAAGGGCGATGAATTTTAGCTAAAAATTCCGCGACACCGACGGCAAAAATAACGATAAGATCTGCGATGCTGGCGGCCATTTTATCCTTACTATTTGCGCCAAATGGGGAAAAGCAATGGGAGCAGTAAGGCAATGCTGATGAAAGGGAAATATCTCACCTTAAACCATTTATGTTTATAACATAATAATTGTATTCTTAGAAAATATCATGAATGAATGTTATACACGTGAATACATATATTGAATTTCTACTTTGTGAGAAGATCGACATAGCTAATAGTTGCTTGTGTGCATGGTATAGAGCCCATGAAATTGGATCAGCTATGATGTGGAAGAGGGAATTCCATTCTATAATGAGGAATTGGAAGGGAGAACTCCTCCACTACCCTCTTGATATTGTATTTATAATTATGAAGTGGTCGTGCATATAAACTATGGCATAAGAATGTTAAAAATGCAAAGGATTACATAGATGAATATGCACTAGATGGCATATCAATAAACATTGCACAGTGCATGTGGAAATGTTTTACGTGTATATGATATTGCATATTGGTAAAATAGTGAAGTTTTACATATTCAATATGCCACTTAAGATAATGATTGTGGTTTCTAATAATCAGTTGTGTTCGCATGGGTTATAGGACCAAAGGCAACTAAAGCATGGCTAAAGAAGTTGATGACGTTGTTGCACGTGACCAACGACCTTATAAAGAAATAATGGTGCAACAAATCCGTGATCATGATGTTGGAAAAAGGACTGAGTAGCCTTGGTAAGAGGCCAATGGATCAAGTAACATCAAGCGATGTTAATAAAAACCATGCAGGTAATGGTTAATTGTGCTTAATTGCATGAATGCTGAAAGAGGATTTGGTGAGATACCTTCACTATGTTTAAACTATGTTGAATTGTTTGCATGTGGTATTGAGTGCCTAAATGGGAACTTTAACCTACCGAGTATGGTGAGGTGTGGGAGAATGATTGCATGAAGAAGGTAGACATGTGATGGGTTACCAGAGTGCTCTATTGGAAGGACAGAATTGCATGGAATGTGAAGTAATGAGTATTTACAGTTTATTTAAATTGCATGGATAATGTGACTGTGTCTTGCAATTTTATTGTGACAATGAGGCATATAGAGGAATGTATATATTTCATTGCATTTCAAATGTTAACAGCTGAAGGTGTTTGAATTATTGAGTGTAATAATTCTGAGATCACTTCAGTGACTGTTGTGGCAATGAAAGGATTATATGCATAGATACTCACAACGTGTTTGGCTGAAGTTTCAGTTTTCAGGTACAAAAGTCTTACGTATGGAAATGAGGATAAGTCCATAGTAAAGAAGTGGATCTACCATGTGCAGAAGCCAAGGGCTATGAGAAGGTTCTCATGGTTGTAAAGTATGCATGAAACAAATCTGAAAATTTTATGGTTTAAATTTATGAGAATAATCTCATCATTGCAAATCTAATTTCTGTAGGAAAACAGATTTGTAGATTTCAGATTTGAGAATTTGCTTATAATTGCTAATCACTGTTTGGATTATATAAATTGTGTCAGGAGGACATGTTGTAGGTGGATGTTCATGTATGGTAGCAAGTGTAAAACCATAATGGACAGAGTGATACCACTTACGAGAGCCAAACAATATGAGGATGGCCTCATGGTTAAACAAATCAATTTATGTAGGAGACAGAGTTGCAAATTCATGTTGAATTAATTATTAATGCTAATGATTGGTTATGGAACAATCATACTTCAAGCTTATTGCTAAATGCTGCTAACTGTCTGGCTATTTGATAAATGTGCCAGGAAGACACATTGGAGGAAGACCAGGAGTGATGGCCTGCAAAATCCAAACTAGATGGGAAAGACCCCATGCTTTGGAAATGGGTTTCGGGTGAAACGCCATTGACAATATCTCAGCTAAACCGCATGACAGTAAACCATGAGAGTGAGATGGTAAAGCTATGCCCAGAAGGCATGTGAGATACATCTGCAAAATGAATGAGTATTCTGTGACCC
Source organism: Larix kaempferi (assembly GCA_027924585.1). Lineage (NCBI taxonomy): Eukaryota > Viridiplantae > Streptophyta > Pinopsida > Pinales > Pinaceae > Larix > Larix kaempferi. Next base: position 7,829,364 of record BSBM01000445.1, read on the forward strand.
TAGACAAGAACATGCATGTCTAAATTATTAGGGTTAATATGCAGAGCATGCTCTATCTTATTTATATCATTGCAGACTGCTTGAGTATGATTAGGGCCTACATGGTGCACATCGGAAAGGGGGTGCACACCTTTTCTGGTGCTGGGTCATGATAGGGTTTTCAATATTGACTACACCCTAAGGGAATGGACACATTCATGGTGTTTCAATACTTGATAGTGAATGGTATGGATTATGGTTACAAAATTGAATAGCAATACTGATTAGCTTGCTTATCCTTCTTATGTTGTCAACCTACACAGATGCAGATTGATACTGCACATTAATAGGCAAAGTGAAGAATGGTATGCAAAAGGACTGTATAAGAATTGGTAACCTTTCTATGCTCACACGAAATATTACCAGAAGGGATGGACAGGCCCGAAGAGCTGTGTAATAAGAAGAGGTATCATCCTTGTGTGAGTGGGGTCATGCTAACCTACAATCAAGAAAGTCACCTATAAAGTTCCTGAAAGGAACCACCGATTTGCACCAAAGAAGGAGTGACGTCCTTGTATGAATGAAGAGTTGTGTGTGTGAAGGGTTGTGGTGCAAGAAGGTGTGGTGACATTGGTGAAGGCATAAAATCTCTATTGGGACAGCAGTAGGAGGGTGGGCACCAAGACTGACTGAAAACCCTGAGATGCCTATGGCTCCATAGTAGAGCCTTGACCTATAATGGTTAGGTGGCGCAGTTTACTTCCATTGGTCGATGACCCAGACGAATGTGCTGGCTTGGCAATGGAGAGGGCCAACCAGGTGTGGGACTGGTTGGGCACCACCAAATGATTGGTAAATCCAGTCGGCATGAAGGTGTACTGGTGAAGCATTAACTACATCCAAGTCCATAGGCGATCCCAAGGCTTGCAAAGCGAAGCAAGATCCTGTGGACCAGAGGGGAAATGCACAATATAGATAAGTATTTAGTTTCATTATGTCTTGAAGATTTCAAGTATAAGTCTTCTAACAACTAAGTTGATACACTAATGTTTCTTTGTTGGAAACCTTGGTCATTGCAGGAAAGCAAGACCCTGAAAGCACTACAAAATTACTGGTAAATCCATAGATTAAATGAGTGGGTGATATGAAATTATTGATAAATCCAGAGAGTAGTTGGTTGGACATTCACTACTTAATATTGTGAAACAGCGTGTATGCTGGCCCAATACCCCTTAAACAATTGATAAAACCAGTCCGCGTACTGGCCTGGCATTGCCTATTCGAATGGTTGTGGAGTATCCTGTGTGTTGTCCCAACATTCATTATTGTATCCATGGGAAATCCAAGGCTTCTAAAGCAAATAAGGATCATGTGGGATAAAGTGAAGATATCCAATGCATATAAGTATTTGGTTATCTTACAACTTCTTGCTTATTTAATATGAATATACGCGTGTATATGATTCGGTTATGATTTCTTAAATTCTCGTTTGGAGATAAACCCTATGAAAATAAACTAAGCATGTGAATTGATTCAATGCTTGAGTGTAGGTATTGTTGGAAGCAAGGACTATGAAGGCATCATAGGGATGCATGTGGACATATGACTGTCCGAAAGAGCTCAGTATGAGCAGTAATGAAAGATGGTGCTAGTGGAACTGTATGGGTCCTAGTGGCCAAAGGTTCTGTAAGCAACAATGGGGTAGGGTTCCCTAGTTGAAAGGCATTAGACAAAACTTAGACACTAAAGTGTCATAGCCAAGAAAGGGAAAGTCAAGCATTCACATTGAAGTGAAAGAGGCTAAGGAGCATAGAACCACAAGTGATGGTGTCGCTCCGGATTGGAACAAGACTAAGAGGGGGAAACTATTACTCTTCTCTTTCCTTTTGACTGATGCATCTTAGAAACAAAAGATTGTTGAGTGCATGTCATAAATGAAAACAAATTGTGTTCAATTGCTTGAAATGAATTGTGAATGCTGAAATAGTTATTTTCTTGTGAAAGGATGAACATGAATGAGTTCATGTGTATGCGGGAAAGCATGAAATGTGTGGAAATATCATGAGTAAAGCATGGATGTTCCAAGTCCATTAGAAAAATAATTGACTAATTTTTATATTGTGTTATGCTTGTCCTAACAGGAATTGCCATGATGAGTCTCACAGGAGAGACATTGAAAGCCATTGTTACAGCTATTACTAGCCAAGTGATTGCTAGTGAGAAAAGTGAGAGCCATTCGTGCACCTTGATCATGGAAGTAGACCAAAAGCTATTTGTTTTGGATGGAAATATTCCTCAATTAGTTACCAGGACAACCAGAAAGATGGTAGCCATGGAATTCTAGACTTGTAGATCAGCTCGAGGAAGCCAAAGGACTTGATCCTGAATGTTCAAAGTAAAGAGATGGAATGCAGGACAAACCTGCCACCATTTGTGAATTTTTGAGGCATGTGTAAAGTGGGTATACATACTGAAGTATTGGAACACCGAGGATGGTGTTATTCTAAGGGGAGGGGTATGTAACGTCCCCAATTTGACCCCATGGCATTAAAATTGTAAATGATGTAATATTGTGATGAAATCATGGTGAGGAGCTCAAGGCCAAGGCCCCGCCATTGATTTATTGATGCATATGGTTTGTGTGCTAGCCAGGCACATTGGAATTGTAAATATGTATTTTAATAAAATACCCACAACTAGCTATGCAATGGAACAAGAGATGGGGGCATGATATTACAAGGAATTGGGAGGGAAATATTCAAACCCTTGAGCCAATGAAGTCAAGCCAAGTGTCAATGAGAGAACCCATCAACCATCAACTACCCATGTTGACTTTGGTGCCCAATCATTCATTTCTCCCAAGAGTTGGGTGAAGTAGTTAATGCCTTGGGGATTGGGGAGTATGGCTGTCCAAATTCGAGTATGGGAAAGCCACCCTCATGGAAAATCGTGTTTCTCCTTCTTGGGCAAGAAAACACCCACGAATTGCTTCCCAAGCCATTATTCATGATCAGTTTTTGCTCTCTCACATTTTTGGAGCTTGCTGGGCATTTCTCTCATGGAGTACGCTGTAAATTCACTAGTTTTCAAGCTAAGAATCCCATTTTTGTGATGGCTGGACTGTGGGGAAAGAAGAGAATCCATTGGGAAGCTCAATAGATAAGTTTGATAGCTTGTTGTTTCCTTATTGTTGTGAAATCTTTTTTGAATTTCCAGAATTGGTTTTCATTATGGAAAAATTGTTTTTGTGAACCCAGTAGTTCTCTCCTACCTCAGAAATTGTTTTTTAATGTTTCCATCAATTGTGTGATTGTGTATGTTCCAATTTCGGGTGCCAACCTATCACGGTTTTCCCCAAAAATCATGTTGGTTCCCTACTTCCAGTTAATGACTGTGTGAAGGTCGTTTTGGCCCTTGAATTCCCAAGCCTTTGCCCTGTTACGCAGTATGAGCTAGCTGGGGCTTTTCCCATCACGTTTTTCATCTATCTCCTGCATTTTCCATGCTTGGGAACTCATTTTTGTATTGCAGAATGGCTGGGAGGAAAAGAGCCACGAATTTGGGGTTTATGGAGGCTGTTTTTGTCCCTTGAGTGCCCACAAACGTTTTCTGGAAATGGTTTTGCTCTCCCGGGGTGATTCCCCAATTGCCATTCCATTTTTGGTTGCCAAACGCTTTTTCTTCATGCCTAGAAATTGTGATTTTGTTGTTATGTGTATCCATGCTCAGTTTTGAGTTTTCTGTGTGAAGAAATGTTGGGGGTTGAGATGGGTATCCATTGCTTTGGGCTGTGATGAGCTTGAGAGTCCCCTTTTCCTTGTAGATATCATGCCCAACTCGGGGGTGATCTCTGAGTGCTAAAATAATAAAGGTTGGGCAGAGACCTACGGTAGGGAGGAATGTTGCAGCGACATAGCTAGTTGTGTGGGACAATTGCAAGACAAAGATAAGTGTTTTCTATTTATGTATTTTGCCTCTGCAGTGTTAAATTAAATGACTGATATTGATATATTGAATGCATATGAAATTATGTGTGTGGATGAGTTTATCTCCGCTGTGCATGTTTGTTGAATTTACATCTGCACACATGGGTTTTTAATTGTATGAATCAAATGAATGGGATGAGTTTTTACGAAAAAACTCGTAGATTGGCATCATGTTCCCTCCCTTGCCTTGGATGGATGGGTGGGTACGTTACAAGGGAGGAGAAATTGCATAGATTGCATGAAGAAGAAAATTGCATAAGAAGGTTGTTTGAGGAAGAGATACTATGAAGTATGAGTACGGAAGAATAAAATCAGGCTGTGCAGCATGATAAAGCACAAAGCAAGGAAGAATAACACATAAAGCCTTACAAGAGTCATAAGGAAGACCCAGTAAGTAAATTTATGCAAAGTTGTTTAAATATATTGAATGATCCTGATGTTGTCAATAAAGTGACTAGTATGTTGGAAAAGATAGTAATGTCAAATGAAGTGGAAGAACCCATTTCTGCACCACTTCTTGAAAGGAATGCGCGTAAAGCATGGGTAAGAAAAGAAGTATTGGAAAGGAGTTCATGCTCTCCTTTGAGATGGGAGGATTTGAGATCTAGGGGAATATGTGAAATCTCTTCCTAAGAAAACTTGGGAGTTAATGGGAAAGCCAAAGTTGGTATGGTCTCCTATACAAATTAGACTAGATAATCATTACAAGGTATATACGATTGGGAGGTTGAATACTGTTGAGGTGAACATTGATGGAGTTAAGATAGTGGTATATTTTGAATTCATTGAAATTATAGAGGACAATGATCCCTACCCATGTTTATTGGGGCTCATCTGGGCATTTGATAACAATTTTATTCTGACTTTGAAGTAGAGGTGCATGTCCTTCGAGTTGGAGAAACTATGTGTGGTGGCTCCCTTGGATGCCACATAAGGAGAAAGATACATGGAACTAGTAAAGGAATCTACCAATAGTGTTTAAATTGAGAATATATATAATGCGGCTCCTAGTGTTATAGGTCAAACCTGCACCTCTCCGTCCGTGGTCACCTTGAGCTGTTACTCACACAAAAGGACAACTTGGATGGAGGAGCATGTTGACTTTAGATGAGACTTTGACTTACTCCACCTCCATGAAAGATTGGCAAAACCCTAAAAAATGTCATTTTGAGACATAAGCGATATTCTACTTCAATAGACTAGCGCCTGTACTCTACTCCAGTGTGCAATAGTAGCGCTCAAACCTTATGAGCGCTACTCATCTTCAACAGAGTAGCGCTCAACATTCAAAAAGTGATGAACGCTAGTTTAAAAACTCTATGGTAGTGCCCTGGGCGCTACTCCACTAAGAAATAGTAGCGTACACCTCAAAAGATGATTAAAAAATAATTAATTTCATGAAGAGGATTAGTTTCAGTTGGTTTCCCAACTTCCCCAGCTTCCTCCATAACCATCTCTCGACCTGAACTGCTTCCCTTGACCTATAAATACAAGGAAGAATAAAGAGAGGGGTTAGAGACATGAATGCTATTGAGAGACTTTTAAAGAGAAGCTTGCATTGGAGGAGGTTATGCTGGAAGATATCCAAGCCAGAGAAGAGCAGGAGCCTAGTATCAGGTTGCAGGAGCATGTGACAAAGTCAGGTATACTTTGTATCATCAATTTGCATTTGACAATAAAAGGTTGAAGCATCTTTCTTGTCCCAAACTAAGTGTTCATTGAAGTTATATACTTGTTTGGATCTAATTTGGTTAATATTAGATGTTTAAATTACTTTGTCCATTTCATCATTATATATTATCCAAGATACACTCAGAAAGGTACTTGTATTGCAGGTTTATTGAACGGGAGGTTGACTTGAGGATCGAGCGCAAGATCAAATAAGAGCTAGGATCAAACGTCATTCAAAAGGTATGTTCTCAAGACCTATAACCTATTTCCTTTCATAAACATCTCTGTAACACAGTTAGTATGCTTACCTGTCACCCCCTTTCAGTTGATAGTATCTGTTTCCTTACTATAGGGTAGTTTTTCCCGCCAACAGACTAGCAACTCCGCTGGGGAAAGTTGTGTTTTTGCTGTAGGAAACCTTTCTTGTTTGTCTTCCCATAACCATTTTAACTCCTTTAATTTGCTTAGAGACCTTGTAGGTACCCCCTACTTGCTTCTCTCTGCTTCACTCAGTCTTTTTGCATCTTTTCAAAGTTAGTTTTTAACTTTTAAGACCTGAGCGCTACTCTGTTATACATACAGTATCGCCCATACGCTACTCTTCTATACATACAGTAGTGCCCATCTCTTCAGGAGCGCTAGTTTCCCTACTGCACAGTAGGGTATATTCCTGTAGCCTTCTGTTGGTTTGGTTGAGCTTTCAGCCCTTTTGGGTGGTTTCTTGACTTTGTTTTAGGTCTCTTTGACTGGTATTTGAGGTTTATAACTTTTCTTTAAGTCTTAGAACCTTTCGTTGAGTCTTTTTTCCATCTTTAGATCGCTTTCTTACTTGTGGAATGTTTGGACTATTTATAACTCTTTTTGAAGACTAGGCTTTGTTCTTTAGTGAACACTTCTGCTTATTCTTGCCTTGACTGTGTGTTGCTGACTTACAAACCTATATGCTTTGCATTCACGGTTTGTAGCAACATTTTCTTGCTATTTACCTATTTTATCCTTTGTTTTAGGGTTTGGTCTGTTTTGGAGCCTTTAGGGTGTCTTCTGAACTTGTTGAGTTCCAACTTTCCTTGAATTTTTGTCTTTTCCAGTTTCAAGTGTGTCTAAAGTGCTTTAGGTTGATTCATTTCTCAGTCCTTGTGTTAGTAGGGTGATTGTTAGCTTTATTTCCTACCGTTTTCTTGGCATAGTGGTCTTGTTAGAGTTTGATGCTTTGGGTCAGTCCTCTTGTGTTTGATTCCCAGTTTTGAGTATCTTTCTCCTTTTTTTTCTCCCCACTTTGTTTCCGAGTTTGAAGGCTTTTTCTTTTGCAAAAAACCTGTAGGAAAAGTCTTTGTTGAGCTAGTGTCTTGACAACTGTAAGCTTAGGAACCATTTTTTAGCCATACTTACACATTGCACATAAGTCTTATTTGCTTTCCATGTTTATAGTTCATTTTCGTTTATAATAACAGAAAAAGCAAAAATTTGGTAGCTTAGGGTTAGTAAGGCTTATATTTTTTACAAGATAGCATAGATTATTTTGTTTACAATTTTAAAAGCAAACAAAAAGAAATTTGATTAGATTTGCTCAGTTTTTCAGTTTGGAAAGAACTTTAAATGAAAAAATAAAATTTTTGTTGTCGAAAGTTAGAATTTCTGCACTTTTTCTTTTCTGTTGAAACCACGCCACACAAACGTACTACCTTTTGAGTAATAACAGCCCTAAAAATCTTTAATAAAATTAAAGAGAAACAATTTTTCTTTTTTAGGGATACACTACAACAACTAGTCGTGGTTAGGATCTTGGGTTTAAATCACCTTAAACCACCCAAGCACACATTAGGCAAAAATCGTAGTTCGACTATCACAGGTAAACCCACTTCATTCAAAGTTTGCATGGGATCTATGCAGTAGGTCTTGTGAGATCAGATTGTTGGGAATATTCCTCCTACTTTCTGTTTCGAGCATATACCAGGATTGGATCGCGTTTGGGGACTCTTTTGAGTTTCGGTCTCAGTTACCCTGCCCACACCTTCTGATTCGACCAGAGACTGTTCCCCCAGGAGTTTTCGGTGTTGTGGTATCCTTAGTATCTGACCATAGGTTCATAAACAGGTGACAGCGGAGGGTATATCTGTTGTACCTAGGACAGACGTGGGAGGAAATCCCTTGCAGGTCTTTGGGAGGGAGGTTGGGTGATTCCAGGGCTTGCACCCTTAGTCATTGTATTGTGGACCCTGGGTAACTGTTCTTCATCCTTCATTGATCTGTTATGGGCCCTCATCATCCCAGACTCTTCTCCGAAAGGCATCTTGTTTGCTTGGTTTGCATACTTAGGACTTTTTAGTTGGCGTGTTGTTTTCCCCCTAGTCTTAGTGGCCACTAGGTTTTCTAGTTTTATTTTTATATATAATCGTGGAGAACCAAGAACTTAGTAAATCGAGAAGGTTTCAAAACCTTCCGCCACTTAGAACAGAACCATTACCGCCATCTAGACGATAGCGAGTAAACCCCAGTGTTCCTTTGGAAACTATTCCTAAAATAGAACTTCTCGAGGAAATTTTTACAACGAAAAATCCTGAAATAGAAATTCCAAAGGAACTACCACCTGAAATTGAGTTTCCTGAATAACCACAAACTGCAACAGAAAACCCTAAAATAGAGGTTCCTGAGGAACCACAACCGGGTACTCCAGATCAACGACATTTTAGTTCAGTTGAGATTGAAGATCTCACTTCTGCGGAGTACAACACTCCCTTTAATGCTCCTCTGACTAATCCTAGAAATCCGCTTCTGTTACCCATTGGTTTTCAGCATCCCGATTACACTGCATATAATTTATCACCTGGACATTTTATGTCTAATCCAGGTGGCAAACAGGGAGTCCCACAAACTCCCACCATAGGTATGAACACTAACACTGTAAATCCTCCTTTTACTACTACACCGAGTTCGGCACAGACAACCTTTGTGTCCACTCCGTCCTTCAGTTTTAATACTGGCACGTTAGGTATGCCGAGTTCAACAACTATGGCATTTACCTCTACACCTACTTTTAGACCTAGCAGTACATCCAATTTACTGCCACCTCCTGTGATTCAGACATCATATCATATACCCAGTACTTGGATTTCCACACCCGCTATAGGGCCAAGTGCTTCTGCTACTGTGCCTGTCATGAGAACCATGACTACACCGTCGACATCAGCTACCACTGGTTTTAATACCTTTGCAAGTCCCAACATGAATCAAGGTAATATACCTGTAGGTAACATCCCTTTTTCCTTATTTTTAGGAGGAGGGGGTAACATTTTTAACCAGCAATATGGCGGGGCTAACACCCAGCCACAGTGGACGAACCCACAAAGCACTAACCCAATTTCATATGGGTGGGGAAATTTCAATAATACTTTCGTGCAACAACAGATGGCAGGGGGAAACCCCTACCAACAAGTGGATGGGGGCAACCCCTATCAACAGATGGTAGGTGGAAACCCCTATCAGCAGATGGCCAGGGGAAACCCCTACCAGTAGATGGTTGGGGGAAACCCCTACCTACAGATGGTTCTGGGAAACCCCTACCAACAGTTCACGGGTCAAACTATGGGTGGTTTCCCATTCGAGACCCCAACTTATCAAGTATCATCTTGCCGGCCTCATTTACCATGTATGGCAACTTTAAATTTGCCAGATCTTTCCAAGTTGACCAATGATCCAGTGTATCATAATGCTACATGGCCACCAGTTCGTACCAAGTTACCTTCGGACATTCCAAAGTTCGAAGGAAAAACGGGCGAGGATCCTAGTGACCATGTCACTACTTTCCATTTATGCTACTCCTCGAACTCATTAAATGAAGATTCCATTAGATTGAGACTCTTCCAAAGGACTTTAAATGATGATGTAGCCAAATGGTACATTGAGTTACCTGCAGCTACATTCTTTAATTTTGGGGATCTCGTGACTGTCTTTTGGAATAACTTCCAACTTCCTGTTCGGTATGATGCCGGAACAGACCTTTTGTCTACATTTAGGAAAAATAAATCCACTCATTTGTCTGACCACATTCAGGAGTGGTGAAGATGGAAGAGGCTCATTAAAGCCAACATACCTCTAGAATTCCTTCTTGAGTGGTATTTGAAATCACTCATTCCTTACATTTCTAAGGAAGTAGCTACTTCTGGAGTGTCTAACGAGGAAGAAGCCATCCTATGGACCCAACAGTTAGATCTCGTTTACGCACAATCTGGGTTACTATATGAGATCATACCTGATGCACCACGATTGAATACCGATCTAAGTAGACCTAAACCTGGACCACATGCTGACGGAATAGTGGGTTCAGTTGACTCTACAGCTTTCGAAGCATTAACCAAACAGGTTCATGCCTTATCTGTCAAACAATTGACTACAGAAGTTTCTTCCATCACAACCTCTCCTTCTACTTCTGAATCTGTCAACCAGGTTCAGAATAATCAAAAGGGCCCTCGGCATCCCAATAACAAAAAGAAGGGCAAGAAAGGAGAGGGGAACCATCATAATCCCAAAAAAGAGAATGCCGAGGAGGGTAACAAAGAGAAAAAGAAGGTTAAGTTCCCTTGTAAACTTTGCAAGCAGGACCACCTTACTCACCAATGCCCTCTGCTTGAAGAAGCCCAGAAGCTATTACAAGAAAAGAAGCCTGCCGTATTGAAAGATCCATTCCCTAAGGGGCAGAGCTCAGATTCTGGCACCTCCAACACTGGGGGCACTACACATGCTACGGTTGATCAAAATTTTATTAACATGGTTAATTCGGATGCACTCTTACAAACGAGAGCCAAGAATTATACCCCGGATGCACAGAAAAAGGATAAAGAGATTCCAGAATCCTCCACTCCACTCCACATACCTGTGGACCCAATGCCCAAGATCCTGAAAGGTGTCTTGAAATAGGCATCGCACAACCCCAACACTCGGGCCGCCTCCAACTACAATGTGGTTGAAGATCTAGCCCAGACCCCTTGTGCCATGTCTACCTTAGAAGTCTTGCAAAGTTGTCCTTTACAACGGAATGCACTTCTGGTAGCTATTGGAAGTATGGAATCCTCTAACATGTCTGCGCAATTTGATATGGTTGATATCAAATACCGGTTGCCCTACCACATCGCTCTTCAGATCGAAGTTGTCCATGGCTCAATGACAATCAGACGACCTATCGTAGATGAGGGCACGTCGACGTGCGTAATGTCAATTTCCTGTTGGAAAGCTTTGGGTTCTCCCGAGTTAGCCCCTTCTAACACACTACTTACTGCATTTGATGGCAAGAATTTCTGTCCACACGGGGTTTTGCCATCATTTGATGTCGCATTGGCCGGTAAGACAGTTGTTGTAGAAGTAGAAGTTCTAGATGCTCCGTTTTATTACAACATGTTATTAGGCAGGAGCTGGACATATGCCATGCGAGCTATTGCATCGGCAGTTTTTCGAGTTGTTATGTTCCCGTTTGAAGGTAAGGTCGTTACAGTCGATCAGCTTTCTTTCACTCAAAGAAACAACCAGACTTCTTCAGAGACCACAATTCCCTTAGTTGATCAAACCTCCTCGGTTAGTGAGAGTTTAGGAGTAGGGCTTTACAGGTCGTTAATAGGCACTTTCGACCTTACCTCCCCTATTCTTTTTATGCATTCTGATGTGGGTACTTCTGTTAAATTTTCTGAATTTACTTCAATATGATCTAGGATCTTAACTGAGAGAACAACATGTACAGCATATCTACAGCATATCAATCATGGAGACAATAATGCAAGCACACAAGAGACACAAAGATTTACTTGGGGAAAACCATAAAGGTGAAAAACCCCAATAAATTCCTCAGAGATAGATAGAGCAATAATACAACCAACCAAGAGAGATAGCCATAACCTAGCAGCAGATCCTCCTCCTCCATAAGTGCGCCACTCCTCCTTGAGTGCATGTGTGAGAAGTGAGTGAGTAAATAGAGTGCCTCCCGCACTCTATTTATATTTGACTTGACTTGCCTTTTTACCTAACTCATGTAGGCTCGAACTTTACCACATAACATAATGCTGAGTGGGCCGACCCCCAATAGGGTGGTCTAATAACCCTTTGACCCACATGACTTATACAGGGCTGACCCCAAACAAGGTGGTCTAATAACCCATCAAGTATAAGTTACGACACTTACAATATAAATAACGACACTTACTTATAGAGGAATAATACCATCTCTATAGGAATACAATATACATATATGTGAAATACATTCCGAAGTTACATATACATCAACACTCCCTCTTAACTAGGAAGGTATTTCTCAGCACAGTTCTTCTAGCACAAGTCATCTTCTCTGGATCATCGTCACTGGATAATCGTCATCGAGTCATAATCATCGTCACTGCTGCTACTATCTCAACCATTCTCTGTCTCTACTCGTCATAGGAAGTTCTACAGAGCCAGTCCTTTTTCATACTGGATGTAGGCCCACCACCTGCAGGTCTTCGTCATCACTGGCCATACTGTGGAATCCTCAATACTTTTACGTGCGTCACAAAACCTCGAAAGAGCATCCCAGGCTGTTACGAGCACACAGCTCTACCTATAGGATCTCCCAGGGAAACGAATTACATGTGACCTCACCACAAAACCTCGCAAGAGCATCCCAGGCTGTTACGAGCACACAGCTCTACCTATAGGATCTCCCAGGGAAACGAATTACATGTGGTCATGGCAAAACCTCGCAAGAGCATCCCATGACTGATTACGGGCACACAGCCCAACCTATCGGATCTCCCAGGGAAACGAATTACATGCCATAGGACAAAACCTCGCAAGAGCATCTGCCAGATATCCCAGGGTGCTATTATATGCCATAGGCAAAACCTCGAAAGACTATCTGCAGATCTCCCAGGGAAACGAATTACTTGTCCTCCCAGAGCAAAACCTCGAAAGAGCATTTGCCAGATGTCCCAGGGCACCGAATTACATGCCATAGGAAAAACCTCGAAAGACCATCTGCAAATCTCCCAGGGAAATGAATTACATGCTCATCTGCACAACCTGATCCACGGCCATAGAGTATCAACCTGATACTCACCATACATCATCCTGATGTATCCATGATCATCCTGATCATCATCACTGCAACGTCCTGCTGCATGTCATCTGGAGCAACATCCTGAAGCTCGTCATCTATGATCATCCTGATCATCACTGCAACATCCTGCTGCATGTCATCTGGAGCAACATCCTGAAGCTCGTCATCTATGATCATCCTGATCATCATTGCAACATTCTGCTGCATGATCCACCTGATCATCAATGCATCTACCTGATGCATACCAAGTATCATACATGATCCTCCTGATCATCAATGTATCCACCTGATACAAATACATGATACATATCATCATACATGATCCTCCTGATCATCAATGTATCCACCTGATACAAATACAAATACATGATACATATCACCATACATGATCCACCTGATCATACAATGTATCCACCTGATACATATACAGATACATGGTCCAAGAATCCAACATGATGCATACAATGATCCAACTGATCATATCCACCATCCACATGATGCGTACATACATACATAAAATGATCCAACTGATCATATCCAGCATCCACATGATGCGTACATACATACATAAAATGATCCAACTGATCATATCCAGCATCCACATGATGCGTACATACATACATAAAATGATCCAACTGATCATATCCAAGCAGAAACCAGAACATCATCCTGATGCTCATCATCCAGCGCTTACATCCACGGCCATGTGAAGGATCCTCCTTCCAACATGCTTGGAATGGCTTCAGCAAATGTGTCCATCACTTCTTCCTCGAAGTATCCTCAATCTGAAGCACGCCAAGCCTCTCTCTGAAGTACTCGAACTTCACCCTGGCTAGTGGCTTCGTCAGCACATCTGCAATCTGCTCGTCCGTCGCAACATACAGGAGCTTCACAGCTCCTCTCTGCACCATATCCCTGATATAGTGATATTTGATCTCTATGTGTTTCGACCTGTCATGAAACACTGGGTTCTCGGACAGCTTCACACAACTCTGTTTATCACAGAAGATACCAATAGCCTCCAACGGAAGATCAAATAACTCAAACAGTAGCTTCCGTAGCCATACTGCCTCGCAACTAGCTGAGCAGGCTGCAACATATTCTGCCTCAGCTGTACTCAGTGCTACGCAGGACTGCTTCCTGCTAAACCAAGAGATCACACCTGATTCCATACTGAAGTAGCACCCAGATGTGCTCTTCCTATCTGCAGCACTGCCAGCCCAATCTGAATCAACATAACCCTGCAGGTTAAACTTTTGATTCGCTTCATACTTGAGCCCAAAATCCACTGTACCCTTCAGGTACCTCAGAACATGCTTTACAGCAACCAGGTGAACACTCCTCGGATCCGTCAGGAACTGGCTCAATGTGTTCAAAGCAAAGCAAATGTCTGGTCTCGTGTTCGTTAGGTACATCAAGGACCCAATCATCTGACGATACATAGAGATATCAACTGGCTCAGATGAAGCATCACATAGAAGCTTCAGATTCGATGCCATAGGTGTGGCCATGGCCTTGCAATCCATCATCTCGAACCTCTTCAGGATCTCTACTGCATACTTCCCTTGTCCAAGGAAGATTCTATCTGCACTCTGCCACACCTCCATTCCAAAAACAAATAGTGCATCATCCCCAAGTTCTTCATCTCGAACTCGGTAGTAAGCTTCCGCTGCGTATCGGCAATCAATCTATCTTCACCATACCAAGTTCTGCACATATATGATTTCCTATCATGTGTCTCAGAACCAAGTGGCTGCTCTACATACACTCCTTCTTCAACTACACCATTCAAGGAAGTTGTCTTGAATCCATCTGGTGTATCTTCTATTTCATCACTTTTATATTTCTCAATGCTGCCATCTGCAACATGCTTGATCTGATAGTTCCGTTTGGAAGTCATAGCAAAATTCCCTTCATGTCTTGGGATTACATCCGAAACATCATTATTCATGATCGACGGATCATGGCATTTCATTTCTTCATCCCAGATCCTGGGAACTTCAATATCTTCAATAGATATCTTTGTTGCTGGAACAAATGTTGTAGTTCTTCTTTTGTAGGAGATAGCATACGATCTTTCCTACACAACAAGTTAAATTGCATGATTAGAAAACATCTCATAGTTTTCAGAACAAATTCTTACACATAAAGAAATATGCCATACAGTCATGCAATTATCTTAGCCAATGCTTCAATACAACATTTATCCATATTCCGTAACTTTCTAGATGCCTTCCAATCTCTACCAGAACATTGTTAAGAGTGTGCACAACTCCCAACATGTCAGCAAAGAGGTTTCATTCTAGATAAGTAGCAATGGAATGTTGTACAGTGCCATAGGCCACTTACCCATGCATATTAGGAGTATACTGTTCATCAATGCAATTATTCTAATATGCATAATACACAACCTAATTCGAGGAACATCAATATATACATTATTGAACAGTATTATTTAAGAAATGACAATTCAAATACTTATCTTTGTTTGTTCGTTGGGTGGACTCCCTCTGAGTCTTCGCTTCCTTGCAGGAGCTGCTGGAGTCCTAATCTGAAGTAGCTTCTTCTACACCTTTCTGTTGTGGGATGTAGAGAGATGGTCAACTCCCTCTGAATATCTGCATCCTTGCATAAACCACTGGAGTGTACTCCCTCTTGATCTTTGCTTCCTGGATTACCTGTCCTTGAACTTACATTCATCCTTGGTTCCTATGCATGCTTATTAGTATCATGATTGTGTTATCCTTGTGATCTCATATAAAATCATACATTCATTAACACAATAATCTCAAGCATGTATAGTCATGATCATTTCAAACAGAAAATAATAAGCATTAGCATTCAAGGTTTATGTAGAATTCTTAAGGTTAGTCATAACATGTCTAAACCTGTAATTACTCAAACCTATGACTCTTCAGGTTAGTTGAATCATCAATCAAGATAAGAGATATATTATGCATAAAACCTGTGATTATTCAAACCTATACCTTCATGATTCTTCTGGTTAGTCATATCATCAATTAAGGTAAGAAACATAATATGCATACAACCATGATTATTCAAACCTATGACTTCATGAATAATCATTATCAACAACAGTATAAGATCCTAACACAAGGTAGGATTCTAACTTGATATAGGAAAAACATACCTGGATTAGCATGCTAGCTATTTATGTCTAACATACTCACATGATGTCTTCTTGTTCTTCTTCAATGACTTGTGCTAGTAACCTGTATATCTCATAGGTTAACCATTATAAAACCAAGTTATACATACCTCGTAAATGGGTCTTTTATGAGATCCATGACAATGGATGAATCTTTGTCCTCATGTCATCATGATCATATGTTCTTTGAACCAGAACATGATTTGTCTTTCTTGGTGTACCTTTCATGTTAGTAGACAACATAAATCTCATACAACACCATAATGCATTAGTACAATCATAAGTGTCAACACCCTAATCAATGAATATCTTCTATCATGCATTCATAATTTTGTTAAGGTGATACGACAAATCTAAAATCAAGATTGTACTAACCGTAATAACATGAAGATAAACATACCATAAACTTAATCAAGAACAAATCTCAAAAACATACCTCGATGAGTCATACCTGTCGAGATCGCTTGTAATCTCTTTATGTAAAGCCTTAGCCTCATCTCCCTCTGAAACAGGAACTCCTTCACTCATGCAGATGATCAATCCATCTTCTTCTAGGATTAACCCAATCCACTTGATTTGCAAGAACTAGACCTAGAGCTGGATATGGGTTTGTCAGAGAAACCCCAAAAATTCAAACTTTGAATTTCAAACTTCCGAAAGGATAGAAATATGCGTCTTGATGAGCTGATCAAACTGGTATATTCAGAATTTGAAAACTGCAAAGTTTCACTCCTCAATTTTGCCTTTGAAACTTCCGGATTCACTGGACGTGACCCTAAAATGGGTTTTGATGAAGCCCACTCTTCTTCCCAATCAAAATGTTTGATCCAAAGCTCTAAGCTTCTATTTTTCTGAGGAGCTTCCAGCCGTGGTCACAGATTTCAAAAATTCCCATTTTTACAGAAGCCCTAATTTTCCACTTTTCTGGTCAAAGTCCCGAACTAGGGTCTAATCAAGCCCGGCCTTCTGCCCAACCAAAAATTCTGATCTTGGTCTCTAAATTTATATTTTGATGAGTAGCATCCAGCCGTGGTCTCCGATTACAAAAATTCCAATTTTCTCCAAAGCCCTAAATTCCGGAAGCCATGAATGAAGGTACCAAAAAATAATTCTGTTTTGACAGAAATATGTACCTGATTGTTTCTGGTGTAACTCCGAAATTTTTGCTCCACAGGGTCTGAAAAAGTTTCTTGAGATAGCCTGACCTGTTATCTTTCCATCCTGATAGGTCTGACCTCAATTGGATGCTCTGAGAGAGAGATATGCCAAATGTCGCAACGTGACCTGTTTTGGGAAAATAAAGGAGAGCGAACTTGTACGGCGTGCCACGTGTCACTGTTTGACCTTCGGCCTCTGAAAACGTTTTCTGAGATAGCTCGGTCTGTTATATTTCCATCCTGACAGGTCTGACCTCAATTGGATTCTCTGAGAGAGATTTATGCCAAGTGTCGCAACGTGACCTGTTTATGGGATAATACAGGAGATCGAACTTGTACGGCGTGCCACGTGTCACTGGTTCAACTTCGACCTCTGAAAATGTTTTCTGAGATAGTACAGTCTTTGTACTACCTGTCACTTTTCACGAAATTTCATTTGGAGCTTCCTAGCCCAAGTTATGACTTTTTTCCCAAGGTCACCTGATTTTGACTCAGATCTGGACGAGGAAAAAACCCTATATTGTACAGATCATAAATCACAAAGTACAACGAATTAGAGGTTGTCCTTTGGACACAAGGTACCTGGAGATTTTAGATTCGTCCTATAACAATTTCATATCTGAAATTTCGCGAAAACGGATTTATAGCGAAAGTTCTACGATGACTGGTTTTTGCTATATCAAGCCCTAGCATCGTAAGTGCAACAAGTGTCATACATGCCATATCATGCCTTCTTTCAGGCTAGCTCTGATACCATGTTAAATTTTCTGAATTTACTTCAATATGATCTAGGATCTTAACTGAGAGAACAACATGTACAGCATATCTATAGCATATCAATCATGGAGACAATAATGCAAGCACACAAGAGACACAAAGATTTACTTGGGGAAAACCATAAAGGTGAAAAACCCCAATAACTTCCTCAGAGATAGATAGAGCAATAATACAACCAACCAAGAGAGATAGCCATAACCTAGCAGCAGATCCTCCTCCTCCATAAGTGCGCCACTCCTCCTTGAGTGCATGTGTGAGAAGTGAGTGAGTAAATAGAGTGCCTCCCGCACTCTATTTATACTTGACTTGAATTGCCTTTTTACCTAACTCATGTAGGCTCGAACTTTACCACATAACATAATGCTGAGTGGGCCGACCCCCAATAGGGTGGTCTAATAACCCTTTGACCCACATGACTTATACAGGGCTGACCCCAAACAAGGTGGTCTAATAACCCATCAAGTATAAGTTACGACACTTACAATATAAATAACGACACTTACTTATAGAGGAATAATACCATCTCTATAGGAATACAATATACATATATGTGAAATACATTCCAAAGTTACATATACATCAACAACTTCTACTGAAACATTCACAGTTGGTTTAAGAATTGATCCTTGGATCCTTCCCACTATGTCGGAACCTTCCGTGTCTCCATCCGTTGCAGAAGTAGCCTATATGGAAGCACAACATGCTGCAATGGAACATATCGTGACTCCGTCAGTCTCTGCTGAGTCAGATATGGACTATGCTCTGGCATGGTCACTGAATTCCACCCACTTGTTCGATTGTTTAGACACGGTTTTTCCATCTGATGAAGCCATATTAGAATTCATGATGGGCCTGTACCAACCATGGGAACATATACATCACAGGTCCTACATGCTTCTAGATCTAGACAGGATTGAGAGAGGGGAATTCCTTGTGAGACCCAGTGGATTTGTTGATTTGTCATCTTTTCCTTCTACTTCGAGAGTTGTTTATGCTGAGGGAAATATGGCTAATATATCAAGAACAATTCTGATTAACACTTCCACCAAACCCGGGGTCGTGGAAAACATTTTTATTGGTGCAGACTATTCTCCAAAAGAGATCGCTCTGTATACAAAACTTTTCAAAGAATTTCGTGACATTTTTGCTTGGTCATATGAGGAGATGCCAGGTATTGACCCAGCCATCATGGAGCATGTCATCACGACATACCCTAACACAAAGTCTGTGAGACAAAAGTTCTATCCTGTGAACCCTAGAAAAGAGGCCTCCATTAAGGCGGAGGTTGAAAAGTTGCTTAAGGTCGGTTTCATCTATCCGATTGACATGACAGAATGGGTTTCAAACCCTGTTCCGGTTGATAAGAAGCAAGGTACCATTAGAGTCTATAGTGACTTCCGAGACTTGAGCAAAGCTTATCCGAAAGATAACTATCCTACACCATTTATCGATCAAATCATAGATGCTTGTGCGGGACATGAGATGTTCTCTTTCATGGATGTATTTTTGGGATACAATCAAATACAAATCAAACCCGAAGATCAGCATAAAACAGCTTTCATTTTCCCGTGGGGGACCTTCGCTTATCGGAAGATGCCATTTGGCTTGAAGAATGCTGGAGCTACCTTCCAGTGTGCGATGAATTTCACTTTTCATGATATCAAACACATAGTAGAACCTTACCTGGATGACCTCCCGGCGCGATCTCGAAAGAGATGGGATCATCCAGCTCATCTTAGACAGGTGTTTGAAAGAGGTAGACAGTATAAGATTCGTTTGAACCCTAACAAGTTTGTGTTCTGCGTCGAAATGGGACGTCTATTGGGCTTCATTGTCTCCAGTTGTGGCATAATGGTCGACCCGCTGAAAGTAGAGGCGATTGTAAATCTGCCTCCTCCTCACACCTTGCAGCAACTTCAAAGTCTACAAGGCATGTCTAATTTCTTACGGTGATTCATCATAAACTATGCTAAGATTACCAAAGGTTTTATGAGACTACTCAAACAAGAATCCTACTTTGTGTGGGATGAGGTTGCTCAAGCATCCTTTGAGGCATTGAAAAAGGCACTTCTTTCAGCACCCTTGTTGAGCCCGCTAGACTACGCAAAAGACTTTCTTTTATATCTAGCAGCGTCTCTTAATACAATTGGTATAGTATTAGTTCAGGAGGACGATACGCTCCAAGAGCATGTTTTCTACTATCTTTCTCGCGCATTGATAGCCTCTGAGGTTAAATATTCACACGTTGAGAAGTTAGCACTTGCCGCGGTCTATCCGATACAGAGGCTTCGTCACTATATACTTTTACGAACTACTACTGTGATAGCAGAAGTCAATCCTTTCCAGTACGTTCTCACCCGACGAATCATCGGTGGGAAATATAATAAATGGATTGTAATCCTACAGGAGTTCGATTTGGTCTTTCAATCGGCCAAGTCGAAGAAATCACTAGTGTTAGCTGAGTTAATATCATAATTTCCGAGTGACCTAGAGTACGTTGAGGAAGAATCATCATTCCCAGATGAACATATCTTCCTCATTGCTTCCTCTGACCCATGGTATGGGGATATCTTAATATATCTCCAGACTTTGAGGTGTCCTACTGCTTTTTCTCAAGAAGAGTGACACAAGCTCAAAAGCCATGCGAAGAACTACCTCATCATCTCAGATACTTTGTATTGACGTGGGGTAGATTCCATTTTACGACGTTGCTTAACTCTAGAAGAAGCCGAAGTAGTATTAAATGATGCCCACAGTGGATCTTGTGGGGGACATCTTTCCGGGTTGGCAACAGCTCAGAAGATACTGCGTGCCGGATATTTTTGGCCCACAATCTTTAAAGATTGTGTGGAAGTTGTGAAATGCTATCGTCCATGTCAGTTTTTCACTAAAAAAATGAGGGCACACCCAGCTCCTCTTCATCCTGTGATTACAGCAGGTCCCTTCACAAAATGGGGGGTTGATTACATGACTTGCAATCCAGTTTCGGTTGGAGGGCATCATTACATCATCATTGTCGTTGACTACTTTACCAAGTGGGCGGAGGCAATGCCTACTGTCAAGGAAGATGGAGAAAATGCCGCTTACTTCGTGTTTAATCAGATTATTGCATGGTTCGGCATACCTAAAGAGATAGTGACTGATCATGGAAGTCATTTCCAGAATAGCATGATGATCGAGTTGTATACAATGCTTGGTTTTCGACAAGAACATTCGTCTTCATACTATCCACAGGCGAATTGACAAGTCGAAGCAGTGAACAAAACTTTAAAGGTTATACTGCAAAGAACTGTTAATGCCAGTCGAAATAACTGGCACATCATGTTGTACCCAGCTCTTTGGGCTTACCAAGCTAACATTAAGATTGCTACCGGATTCTCTCCCTTCCAACTTGTGCATGGGATAGAAGCAGTCGTACCGATTGAATGCGATATTCCTTCGCTGAAACTAGCCGTTCAGTTACTACCAGATACTTCAATACTAGAAGAACGTTTGTTACACTTAGAAAATCTAGATGAGCAGTGCCACGACGCGCTCACAACAAACGAGGTCCACAAAAAATGAGTCAAAGGACAGTATGACAAGTATGTCAGACCTAGGGTTTTCCTTGAAGGAGACTTGGTCCTACTTTGGGATCAAGACAAAGAACCCCTAGGACCTGGCAAGTTCAAGTCTAGGTGGCTCGGGCCTTATATAATTTCCAAAGTACTAAAGAAAGGTGCCTATGAACTAGTAGATTACGAGGGTAATAAGCTGGCCGAGCCTAGAAATGGGCTCTACCTGAAGAAGTACTACGCTTAGGCTGACATGCTTTTTCTTGTAACATAGCTGTATATTTTTGTAGAGCTAGTTTTCATTATGCTTGTTAGTTAATCTTATGTGTGTTTTTCATTTTGTGTACCAGATGTCGACTGAACGCTTCTTAGGATTTGCTGATGGCACCAGTCGCCACACCTGTCAGTTGGTTGCACCAGCTTGGGTCATTTACTCACCAGATGGTCAACTTGTCTCTTCGGGGGGGGTTTGTTTGGGTCCCACCACAAATAATGTGGCTGAATACAGTGCAGTTATAGAACTTCTCCGATATTCTCTCAGTCATGGCATTTCACATTTGGAGGTAAGACTTGACTCACAACTAATTGTATTTCAGTTAATAGGTGTCTACCAGATTAGAGATCCTGGATTGCTATGGCAGTTTCTGCGAGTTAGACATTGGAAAGGCAGTTTGATTCTATTATATATGAACACATTCCAAGAAATTTAAACGCATTAGCTAATTCATTAGCAAACTATGTGTTAGACTGGAATTTGTATCATACACTTTCATAAACAGCATTGCACATGTAAAATTCAAACACATACACTTGTAAATAACCGATACTGTATATAGCCGATACTGTATCAAAAAAATATATATATATGAGTTTTGGATCACTAGTCTATCAAGTCATGTCATAAAAGTACAAAACTGGGAACAGTGGCCTCAAAAATATACATAGAATGGATCCCTCTCTTATGGAGAAGGAGGGGCCTCATCATCATCTACTACATTGTGGTAACATATGACTAGACTAGCTATCTTCCGCAACACTCTAAGCCATGCTGGGGGCACCCCAACTACATCTTCCTGCATATCAATAGGTATCTAATCCATATGGTATGCATGAACATCATGAGTCAACCGACTCACTTTTCTCTCTATGGTACCCAACATAGCATCTGTTGCAGTAATATCAGCTGGCCTCACAAAGATGGTAGGATGTCCCTCGAGACGGATAGGCCCAATGTCTGCATATGACACTTTTTTAGCACTTCAAAATTCATTCATAAAAATCAAATACTTGAAAAGTTTGAAAAAATTAAAAAATTCTCAAAATTAAACATACCAATAGCTCCCCAGGCTCCACCTGGAGGAAGCACCAGTTCTGGATCATGGTCGAAATCCAATCAAGCATATGGGAACTACTCGAAGGCGGGCACTTGCCTCTCCCACCACCCCCAGAAATCATCAGTATGATAACAGTAGTGACTTTCCCCACCACCCTAGTGGAGGAATATGTCACCCCAACGACCTAGTCTGGGCTCACGGCGGTTAACCTAAGGTAGAGGCATCTTCAAGCTAATAGCAGGCATCCTCTTGAAGAAGAAAGTACACAAAATGCTACCGTACCCAAAATTGTTCATTTTGCCGGATTTGCAACTTGTCAATTGAGCTTTCATAAGCGCTAGTAAACTAGTACACCAATCGTATACATGACCTTGTAAGCATTGTACACCAACATGCATAGAGTGCCTGGAAGCTAGGTGTAGTGAGGCACTACCTGCCACTCGATTAATCATACTCACTATCACCTTCAAGGGGAGGCCTTCAATGGTAGAAATCAAGATTTGGCTTCCTGATTTCTTAGCTCCAGCCACACAATATGTATTCAAGTACTCTTGCACCGACCCTATGCCCACACGAGAAGACCCATTCAAATTTATTACATCTCCCCTCCGTGAGAGACCAGTAATGAAGTAAATGTCATCAACTATCCACATCCCAATACTGAATAAGTCTTCGAAATAATTTGTTTAGGGCCCTCATATTTACGGTTCGGTAAAACTTCAATAAACCGCATCTTCGGAGAGCATGGAGAGTGGCTGGGTCTTGCATGGCCAGCCTATCCATGTCCTCATGTTCTCTCTCCCTCCATTAAAGAACCATCCTGCACAAAAAGTGACAATTTTTCAGTCTCGGTGCTTGTTTTTACATTTTCAGGCTTGAGCGCTACTGTGTACACTACACAATCACGTGTGGGGCTACTCTATGTGAGCATAGTAGCGCTCATCTCCTTCACACGCTACTGCTCTTGTTACACAGTAGCACCCGCGCACTAAACGTTGTGAGGATTTCCTAGCAAGCAGTTTTAGGCTCAAAAAATAAAAAAATAAACCATAAAAATGCAAGTGGGGAGGATTCTAACTTACTTGGTGGAAGAAGAATGGTGTTTGGATGCTTGAATTGATCGCCACGGAGATTTGAAAGTGCAAAGTTTGCCCCAATTTTCTGCCCTACAAAAACAAATTGGAAATTGAGTTTTAAAATGAAATTATATATATTGAATTGGATTTTAATTTTTACCCACCATTGTTTAGTTCTCTATAGTTTCAAATTTTATCAAAATTACCTAATTAATCAATTAAAACATACACATGGTGTAATACTAATGCTCACTTATCCGGTTCTCATTTTTCACTAAATTTTTGTAGTATCGATCTCCTAAGATTAAATTTATCGATGTTAAACCTTGTTAACTAGTTAATAGTTCAATTTCATATATCATTCGAGATTTTTGTCGCGATTACAAATATTTTGTTGAAGACCTAGTTTTGGAAGATTATGAAGCTATGATCCCAGAAGCTGACCTTTAAGTCATTTTAAGCTCTTGTTTGGACATTTTAAACCTAAACAAGATTGTCGAGCAAGCTTGTCCTCTTCGATCTCGTTAAAGTAATTGAAGGCTCATCCACTCAGGTATAGAATTACCCCTTTTCTGGGCCTAGGTGGATTAACTACGGAAAAGGTATGCTCTAGGTATACTTCTGTATGCGCTAGAAGAGTTCTTCTTCCTTTGCTTTATACTTTTTCGGGGGAGGAGACTAACTGCACGAAAAAGGACCTTTTGGAGACTTTCTTTATGGTTTTCAGGCTCTCTAAACATGAAAATACCAAGCGAGCATTCACCTACTCGGGCTCGATGTGAAATCCACGAGAGGGTAACTAGAGGACTGTTTAAGTTTTTCAACTCTATAAACAAGAAAACACCGCCGAGCACAGACCAATCTGGGCTCGATATAAAATCCATGGATAGGTGTAAAGAGGATTGTTTAAGTTTTTTAGACTCTATAAATAGGAAAACACTAGCGAGCATTAATCTTCTTTGGCTCGATACTAAAATCCACAAGCAGATATATGGAGTTATTGTTTACGTTTTTCAGACTCCTTAAAATTGAAAACACCGGCGAGCAAGAACAGATCTCGGCTTGATATTAAAATCCAGGGATCAGTAATATAGAGTAATCTTCTATCTCTTCTTCGAACTCTGTAAACAATGAAGAAGGTCCTGAGTCTTCCTCCCTTGGGCTCATTAAAACTTTTTACATGGTTGGATCTATTGATTTTTCATTCTTTCTTGGACACATTAAAACAACAAGAAAGGTATTCTTTTATCTAAAAAGAATAAGGGATGGGAAATATGTGTCATATCTTCAATGTCAGAGGCAGTTCAGTTAGTTCTATCCTTGAACACAGCACCTACTTGAGTCTATCATGTCGGTTGAGTTTAGTTTTTGACCGCAGGGTGAACCTGATCTCCGAGTTGTTTACTCCCCTGGTTGGTTATTCTTCCAACCATATGGATGGTTTGATAATGTCTCCTACATTTAAGGCTTATCATTTACCCAATTATGTCGAAAACTGCCTAAGTCACTTTGTGTCATGCTCACTGTTAAAGGACATACCCTGTGTCGGCCTTTCTGCAATTTACCTTGACCTCATGTGTCGGCCATCCTAGTGTCAGTCTTGTTACATATTACTCCATATCAGCTTATACCAGTTGAGTGTTCCTCTATTTGGACGATGGAGGATGCCTTAAGGCCTCCCTTCCAATGAACTTCTTCCCATCGACATCAACTCATTTTACTATGGGAATGAAGTTTAGAGTTTCAGTTAGTACCTTGGAGATTGCAGTCACCAGTGACAATTTTCCTTGTTGTTGAATTTTGAGAATACATCAATGTCTCTTCTTCGACGGGATCATCAGGTGTTTGACTCCAAGTCCATCTATTCACACTTGGTGAATCGTACTTGGTACCTTGGGCCCCATCATCATTATCGGTGGAATCCCTCGCGTTTGTTAATGGTATACATCAATGACCGGTAATCAAACGATACCCCCCATGTTCAACTATCAACTCATCTATTCACATGGTTAGGGTTTGTACCTCAGGTTGTTTTGGATGAAGACCTTGGGATTTTGGATGACATTACCTCATTTTGTTATCACCCAAGTTGCGCAAGACTGAGCCTCACTTATATTCGTCTTTCCATGAGACATAGATCCAGTTTGTTGTTATGGCTATGATCTCTCAATTTGACATGGATCCACGCTTGTATTTCAAGTGGCCATTCTATATATACATCTCCTTGTTATGTATCGGATATCATGTTGTCTCACACTGCACATCTATATGATGTCAAAAATGTAATTGCTCGCTGACCTTGATCTTTGTTTCAGGTGTTATTGTGACTTGTTTCTGCGGTTCCTTGCTCCTCCTCTGGCTTTGGATTATAATATATTTCGGCCATCGTTTCCCTTTGACCTCACACATTAGGGGGCATCTGTTATAGGTCAAACCTGCACCTCTCCGTCCGTGATCACCTTGAGCTGTTGATCACACAAAAGGACAACTTGGATGGAGGAGCATGTTGACTTTAGATGAGACTTTGAGTTACTCCACCTCCCTGCAAGATTGGAAAAACCCTAAAAAATTTCATTTTGAGACATGAGCGCTACTCTACTTCAATAGACTAGCACCTGTACTCTACTCCAGTGTGCAATAGTAGCGCTCAAGCCTTATGAGCGCTACTCCTCTTCAACAGAGTAACGCTCAACATTCAAAAAGTGATGAGCGCTAGTTTAAAAACACTATGGTAGCACCCTGGGCACTACTCCACTGAGAAATAGTAGCGCACACCTCAAAAGATGATTAAAAAATAATTAATTTCATGAAGAGGATTAGTTGCAGTTGGTTTCCCAACTTCCCCAACTTCCTCCATAACCATCTCTCAACCTGAACTGCTTCCCTTGACCTATAAATACAAGGAAGAATAAAGAGAGGGGTTAGAGACATGAATGCTATTGAGAGACTTTTAAAGAGAAGCTTGCATTGGAGGAGGTTATGCTGGAAGATATCCAAGCCATAGAAGAGCAGGAGCCCAAGATCAGGTTGTAGGAGCATGTGACAAAGTCAGGTATACTTTGTATCATCAATTTTCATTTGACAATAAAAGGTTGAAGCATCTTTCTTGTCCCAAACTAAGTGTTCATTGAAGTTATATACTTGTTTGGATATACTTTGGTTAATATTAGATGTTTAAATTACTTTTTCCATTTCATCATTATATATTATCCAAGATACGCTGAGAAAGGTACTTGTATTGCAGGTTTATTGAACGGGAGGTTAACATGAGGATCGAGCACAAGATCGAATAAGAGCTAGGATCGAACGCCATTCGAAAGGTATGTTCTCAAGACCTATAACCTATTTCCTTTCATAAACATCTCTGTAACACAGTTAGTATGCTTACCTGTCACCCCCTTTCAGTTGATAGTATCTGTTTCCTTACTATAGGGTAGTTTTTCCCCCCAACACCTAGGAAGGAATATTATGTGAACCTTGTTGATGGTTGAGAACTTAATTGGCATAGTGTTTTCTTTGGAAATAGATTCACGGGATGCACTGGATTGTTGGAAGAACCATTTCTATGAGGCATCTACAAGGAGATGGGAATGCATTACAAATCCTATGTATTGCATTGGGTCGAATACGTGTGATCCACTAGTCTTCGATGGAATTTAGAAAGTGAATACTTTCCTTGAACAAATGCAAGCCAAAGTCCCATAGGAAAAGCGAGTAAAGGAAATGGATTCCATAACTCAAGGGATGCCTGTGTGTTGGTGGATGACACACAAAGAGGATTTGAATGACTGGGAAGTAGTTGATACATGTATCAAGGTGAGTTTCTAGTCTACTAAAGAATTGGATATTCTCAATAGATTCAAGTGGAATGAATATCCTAGAGAACAC
The DNA here is from genome assembly GCA_027924585.1 of Larix kaempferi. Lineage (NCBI taxonomy): Eukaryota > Viridiplantae > Streptophyta > Pinopsida > Pinales > Pinaceae > Larix > Larix kaempferi. Next base: position 7,857,030 of record BSBM01000445.1, read on the forward strand.
ATCGAGTTCTATTAGTAGCAATGGGAGATGAAGAGTGTACTGTGCATTTAGTGGATGAAATGATTCTACCATATAATGGATGTCATACCACACAACCAGTAATCTCAATAGGAAAGGAGAACGTAGACAGTTAGAAATTGGGAAAAGGTGCCTACCAAATTTTCTTAGTTTTTCAGCATTTAATTCAATCTGATCTAGGATCTTAACTAAGAGAACAACATGTATAGCATATAAAACACAAGAGACAAGAGACACAAAGCATTTCACCATGGAAAACCAAAAAGGTGAAAATCCCTGCAACTTCCTCAGAGAGAGAATGAGCATCAATACAAAGATCACAAAGATCAAACCCCACAATAAGAGATATTCTCCTAGCAGCTGCTCCTCCTCCACTTGTGCGTAGTCCTCCTCTCTCTCACTAATGCAAAGTGAGTGAGTGTGTGAATGAATAAATGAGAGAGTCACACTCTCTATTTATAATTTACTTCACTTGACTTTTAACTCTAACTAGGTCGGCCCCAACTTAACCACTTAACATAATGCTGACTGGTCCGACCCCACTAGGGGACTTAAACACCCTATCACAACTGACTCTGGGATGACCTCCCTTGGGAGAGTCTAATAACCCACTACCACTTGACACTGGTCCAACCCCACTAGGGTGGTCTAATAACCCTTTGACCCACACAACTCATATAGGTCCGACCGCACCAAGGTGGTCTAATAACCCATCAAATATAAGTTGCGACACTTACAATAATACTTGGGACACTTGCAAATACAAATAACGACACTTCCAATTGGAGGAATAATACATCTCCGTTGGGGATACAATAAAGTACAAATGTAATACATACAATATACAAGTGAATATCTTCCAAATTTACAAATACATCAACACTCCCTCTTAACTAGGAAGGTATTCTCTTGACACAGGTCATCAATACATGTCATCACAAGTCTTCAATTCTAGAGTTGGATCATCGTCACTGGATCACGGAGCATCATCGTGACTGCTGCTATACTCATCATCTCGATCACTGGGCTATCTCTCAATTCTTCTCGTCATAGGAAGTTCTACAGAGCCATCCCTTTTTCATGCTAGTTGTAGGCCTAGCCTCCTATAGGTATTCAACATCTCTGGCCATCCTGTGGAATGTGCGTCAATAAAACCTCGAAAGAGCATCCCAAGACTTTTACGAGCACGCAACTAAACCCATCATATCTCCCAAGATCTTTTATATGTGACCACCATAAAACCTTGAAAGAGCATCCGAGCTCAAACTATTAGATCTCCTAAGATCTTTTACATGTGGTCAGGAAAAACCTTGAAAGAGTGTCTTGCAACCTGCAAGATCTCTAAAGAGCATCCCATGACTTTTACGAGCAAACATCTCAACTTATCGGATCTCCAGGACTGATTACATGCCTCCTGTAGAAAAACATCGAAAGAGCATCTGAGCTCAAACTATCGGATCTCCCGGGATCTTTTCTATGCTACCTGTAGCAAAACCTCGAAAGAGTATCCAAGCTCAAACTATCAGATCTCCCAGGATATTTTCTATGCTACCTGCACAATCTATCCATGGCCAACCTATAGAAAAACCTCAAAAGAGTATCCAAGCTCAAACTATCAAATCTACCCGGATCTTTTCTATCCTACCTGCACAATCTGTCCATGGCCAACCTGTATCAAAACCTCAAAAGAGTATCTAAGCTCAAACTATCGGATCTCGCTGTATCTTTTCTATGCTACCTGCACAATCTATCCATGGCCATGGAGTATCATCCTGATACTCATGATCATACTGATCATCATCATATAGTACATCATCCCGATTCACATCATCATCACATGATTACCCTGATCATGTACAGAACATCATCCTAATGCATATCATCTGGAGCATCGTTTTGATGCTCATCGCACATGATCATCCTAATCATCATCACACAATACATCATCCTGATGTACCACATCTAGAGCATCTACCTGATGCTCACCACACATGATAGTCCTGATCATCATAGCATCATCGTGATACATATCATCACATGATCATCCTAATCATCATCACAACATCATCCTAATTCATATCATCATCACATGATCATCCTCTTCAGATCATCTCATCGTCCACAGAGCACAGCCCAGATGCACATCATACAACACTTACACCACCGACATGAGATAACACATCTACCACCATTCGGGGAAGGCTCCAGCCCGTACTCTTTCACCATGGGAGAACACATCTAACACCATGTGAAAAATGGCTCAACAATTACATCATGAACATGGGAGAACACATCTACAACCGTGTCGGAAAAGCCCATGTGTATATGTGTCTTCTGGACTCATCACTTCCCCTTAGAAGGAACCTCGATATGAAGTACACCAAGCCTCTCTCTGAAGTACTCGAACTTCACTCTGGCTAGTGGTTTGGTCAACACATCTGCAATCTACTCATATGTCGCAACATACTGGAGTTTCACTACTCCTCTCTGCACCATATCCCTGATATAGTGATATTTGATCTAGATGTGCTTCGAATTTTCATGGAACACTGGGTTCTTTGACAACTTCACACAACTTTGGTTGTCACAGTAGATACAAGTAGCATCCAACTGGATAAAATAAATCAGATAGTAGCTTCCTTAGCCATACTGCCTCATAACTGGCCGAACAAGCTGCGACATACTCTACTTTGGCTGTACTCAATGCTATGCAGGACTGCTTCCTACTAAACCAAGAGATCACACCTAATCCCAAACTGAAGCAACACCCTGAAGTGCTCTTCCTATCTGCAGCATTTCCTACCCAATCTAAATCAACATAGCCCTCTAGGTTAAACTTTTGATTCGCATCATACTTGAGCCCATAATCAACCGTACCCTTTAAGTACCTCAGAATATGCTTTACAACAAAGCAAATATTTGTTCTCGTGTTCATCAGGTACATCAAGGACCCAATCATCTGACGATACATCATGGCATCAACCGACTCTAACGAAGCATCACTCAATAGCTTCAAGTTCGATGCCATAGGTGTGGCCATGGCCTTGCAGTCCATCATCCCGAACGCTTCAGGATCTCTACTTCATACTTCCCTTGTCCAAGGAAGATTCCATATGCACTCTACCACACCTCCATACCTAAAAGGTAATGCATCATACCCAAGTCCTTCATCTCAAACTCGGCAACAAGATTCCTCTTCGTGTCGAAAGTCAACCTATCCTCACCTATCATAAAGAGGTCATCCACATACAGTAGGAGTATCATTGGATTTCCTTCCTCAACCTTGTAGTAAAGGTTGGAATCCGCTTTACTCTTGGTAAAGCCCAAACTGGACAGGAAGTTGTCGATCTTGTCGTACCATGTCCTGGGTGCTTGCTTCAAGCCATATAAGGATTTCTTCAATCTGCACACATATGAGTCCCTGTCATGTGTCTCAAAACCGAGTGGCTGCTCCACATACACTTCCTCTTCAACTACACCATCCAAGAAAGTTGTCTTGACATCCATCTGGTGTATCTTCCACTTCATTACTACAGTCAAAGCAAGTACTGTTTTGATGGAAGTGTATCTGGCTACAGGTGCAAAAGTCTCTTCATAATCTATCTGAAGCCACAAGCGACAAACCTTGCCTTGTATTTTTATATGCTATCATCTGCAGCATGCTTGATCTTATAGATCCACTTGGAAGTCACAACAGACTTCCCTTCTAGTCTTGGGACCACATCCCAAACATCATTCTTCATGATCGACTGGTACTCCTCGATCAGGGCATCCTTCTATTACTACATCTCGGATCTTGGGAACTTCAAATTCTTCAATATCTTCAATAGATAATTTTCTTGAACGTTGCTGGATCAAATGTTGTTGTCCTTCTTTTGTAGGTGAATGTACACGATATTTCCTACAAGTCAAATTCAATTGCATGATTAGAAACTTCTCATAGTTTTCAGAACAAAATCTTACACATAAAAATATATGTCATATAGTCATGCAATTATCTTAGCCATTGCTTCAATACAACATTTATCCATATCCCGTAACTTTCTAGATTCCTTCCATCTCTACCAGAACATTGTTAAGAGTGTGCATAGCTCCCAACATGTCAGCAAAGATGTTTCATTCTAGATAAGTGGCAATGGAATGTTGTACAGTACCATAGGCCACTTACCCATTACTTGCATATTACTAGTATCTTGTTCATTAATGCAACTTTTCTAAACTACATAATATACAACATCATTTAAGTAATCATATACAAGAAATGACAATTCAAATACTTATCTTTGTTTGGTTGTTGGGTGGACTCCCTCTCAATCTTTGCTTCCTTAAAAGAATCATTGAAGTGTTCTCCCTCTTGATCATTGCTTCTTTGATTATCTGTCTTTGAACTTATATCCATCCTGGACCGCTTGTGCATGCTCAAGTGTGCACTAGTGTCATCATTGTGTCATCCTCAAGATCTCGTACATAATCATCCATTCATTAGTATAATCTCAATACTATCAAGATATTATGATTCTAAATAATCTCAATCATGTATGGTCATGATCATTTCATACACAAGCGTTAGTATTCAAAGTTTCAGGGTGGACTTCTTTTACTCATGCATATTCTTATTTGACCATAGGACTCTTCTAGTTTGTCATATCAAACTAAGAAGCATAATATGCATAAACCCATGATTTCCCAAACTTATAACTTCATGAATTATAAATCATACCAAGTATACTTATATAAGATCCTAACACAAGGTAGGATTCTAACTTGATATAGGAAAAACATACCTGGATTATCATGCTTGCTAGTTATGTCTAACATACCCACATAATGTCTTCTTATTCTCTTCAATGACTTATGCTAGTAACTTGCGTATCTCATAAGTTAACCATTGTAGAACCAAATTATACATACCTAGTAAGTAGAGATTATATGTGATCCATGACTATGGATGAGTCTTTTTCTTCATGTCACTATGATCATATGTTCTTGATCTGGTACTTGATTTGTCTTTCTTGATGTACCTTTTATGTTAACGAACATCATCCTCATACAACACCACAGTGCATTAGTACAATCATAAGTGTCATAAGCCTAATCAATGAATGTCTTCTATCATTCACATGCATTCATACTTTTACTAAGGTTATAAGACAAGTCTTGAATTAATCAAGATTGTTATTAACCTCAATAATATGAAGACAAACATATTATAAACTTAATCATGAATAGATTTCAAAACATACCTGTATCTCCTCAAGTCATACCTGTCGGGATTGCTTGTATTTTTCTTATGTAAGGCCTTAGCCTCATCTCCCTCTGGAACTGGAACTTCTTCACTTATATAGGTGACAATTCATACTCTTCTAGGATTAACCCAATCCACTTTGATTTGTTGAAGCTATATCTGGAGCTGGATTAGGGTTTGTTAGAGAAACCCTAAAAATTCAAACTTTGAATTTCAAACTTTTGATTGGATGAAAAGATGCGCCTTACTAAGCTGATCAAGTTGATATAATTCAATTTTTAAATCTCCAAAATTTGACCCCTCAAAATTGACTTTGAAAGTTTCGGATCTGCAGCTTCTGTCAAATTCTGGTTTTCTGGTTTTCTGGTTTTTCTAGTTTTCTGGTCAAAATCCTGAACTAGGGTTTGATAGAGCCCGGGGTTCTACCAAACCAAATACTTCGATCTTGGTCTCTAAATTTTGATTTTGATGAGGAGCATCCAGTTGTGGTATCCGATTCCAAAAATTCCAACTTTTTCAAAAACCTTAATTTCCTGCAGCAGTGACAAACCAAGAATGAAAGTGCTTGAAATCCAATTCTGTTTTGAGCAAAAATATATGTCATATTGTTTCTGATGTATCTCTGAAATTTAGGATCCTTAGGATCTAAAACTTCAACCTGTGGTAGAATGACCTGTCATATTTCCAACCCCATGTATCTGAGCTCAAATGGATTCTCTAAGAGAGAGATATGCCAACTATTGCAACATGACCTGTTTATGGGATGAAACAGTATAGCGAACTTGTAAGGCATGCCACATGTCACTATTTAAACTTAGGCCTATGAAACCCGGACCTGTGAAACTAAAATCTGTGCCCTAACTATCACTTTTTACATAATTCCCTTTGGATCTTCCTAGCCCAAGATATTACCCCTTTTCCCAGGTCACCTGTTTAGGACTGCATTCTGGAAGAGGCAGAAACCCTAACTTGACGGATCATATATCACAAAGTACAAGGAATCAGAGGATTTCCTTTGGACACAACGTACATGGACATTTCATATTCGACCTGTAAAAGTTTCAAATCCTGAACCTATGCCAAAACGGAGTTATAGTGAAAGTGCCGCGATGACTGGTTTTTTCTATACCAAGCCCTAGCTTCCAATTTGCAACAAGTGTCATAAATGCCATACAATGCCTTCCTTCAGGCTAGCTCTGATAACATGTTAGTTTTTCAGCATTTAATTCAATCTGATCTAGGATCTTAACTAAGAGAACAACATATACATCATATCAAACAAAGGAGACAAGAGACACAAAGCATTTCACCGGGGAAAAACAAGAAGGTGAAAAACCCCACAACTTCCTAAAAGATAGAATGAGCATCAATACAAAGATCACAAAGATCAAACCCCACTACAAGAGATATTCTCCTAGAAGCTACTCCTCCTCCACTTGTGCGCGGTCCTCCTCTCTCTCATTAATGTGAAGTGAGTGAGTGTGTGAATGAATAAATGAGAGAGTCACACTCTCTATTTATACTTTACTTCACTTGACTTTTAAATCTAACTAGGTCGGCCCCAACTTAACCACTTAAGATAATGTTGACTGGACTGACCCCACTAGGGGACTTAAACACCCCATCACAACTGACTTTGGGCCGACCTCCCTTAGGAGATTCTAATAACCCACTACCACTTGACACTGGTCCGACCCCACTAGGGTGGTCTAATAACCCTTTGACCCACACAACTCATATAGGGCCAACCGCACCAAGGTGGTCTAATAACCCATGAAATATAAGTTGCAACACTTACAATAATACTTGCGACACTTACAAATACAAATGATGACACTTCCAATCAGAGGAATAATACATCTCCGTTGGGGATACAATAAAGTACAAATGTAATACATACAATATACAAGTGAATATCTTCCAAAGTTACAAATACATCAACAAATTTACTGCCACATTCTGGGTTAGTACTATAGATCCTAACCTAGCCAAATTTCTCCATCGAATGAAGCACTTCATCTTTGGAGAAAGACCACAATAAGATGTGACATAGAAGATAATCTATGCATACCACAAGGACATGGCATGGTTGAACAAACCATTATATTGCTGGAAAATTGACAATAATGAGACAAATGAGGAAGAGGATCAATGCATCTTGCAGATTAGGGAGACTACAAGAGAGCGTGTTGTATAGGATGAGATATCCACCATTACTGAGCCAAATTTTAGAGATCGCATCAAGGAAAAAAAGTACAATATTGGCTCCGAGGAGGAACCAAATATATGCATCATAGGTGACTATTGGGATTAGGAGACAGTCACCTAGATAGTCGACCTGTTGAAGGAGTATGAAGATCTATTTACACACAGGTTCTCATATATGAAAGGGATTGTAGGAGCTCTCAGAGAGATGAAGATTTAGATGAATGAAGGGGCAAGCCAATAAATAAAATACCCTGTATATTGAACCCTCCGCTACAAGGAAAAAGTGCACAAGGAACCGGAGCGCATGTTAGATGTACAAATTATTTTTCTAGCTAAAGAATCAAAGTGGCTCAGCCTGATGGTGGTCTAAGATAAGAAGACATGAGAGATTTGGATCTGTTTGGACACGTGGAACCTGAATGTAGCATGTATAAATGACATGTTCCCTACATCATTTACATATGAGGTATTAGAGAATATAGGAGGACATGAATCCTATTCTTTCACTAATGGGTTCTTTGGATACCATCAAGTCCAAATAGCAGAGGAGGATCATACAAATACTACTTTTGCGACAAAGTGGGGCTGATTTTCCTATAATGTAATGCCATTTGGGATGAAGAATGCGGCAACCATATTTTCAAGAGTAGTGGTGGTTGTGTTGAAGGAATTCATGCACAAGTTGTTGTAGGTATATTTGGATGACTATACAATGTTTAGTCTCTTGAAATATCATTTTCCAGTACTAAGACTCATGTTAGATCGTTGCATGTAAATGAAAATCTCTTTGAACTTGAAGAAGTGTATTTTTTGCGCCCCATTTGGAATCCTCTTGGGGAATGTTGTGTGAAAATAAGGTCTACTGATTTATTTGGAAAATATTGTTGTCATTGTGAATTTACCAGTCCCAACATCAGTCAAACAGTTGCACTCAACATAAGGACACACTGGTTATTATAGAAAATTAATAAAAAACTATGCCATTATAACGATGCCATTGGAGGAGTTGTTGAGGAGAGAAATCATGTATTACTGGATGCAGGAGTGCCAACAAGCGCTATACATCCTAAAGGATAAATTAGTTACTACATCGATCTTAATTTTTCTAGACTGGGCATGCATGTTCCATGTGCATGTGGGAACATCATCGATAGTGCTAGGAGTTGTGCTAGCCCAATGAGGCGAAGGAGACATTGATCACCTCGTTTCTTTTGCAAGAAAAAATTTATCCACATATAAGAAGAATTATACCATGACTGAGCGTGAAGGCTTGGCGATGGTGAATGATTTGCATAAATTTAGACACTACTTGTTTGGGAGTGCCTTCAAGTTCTTTATAGATCATTCTTCCTTGAGGTACTTGGTCAACAAGCCATTGTTGGGGAGGGGTCGTATCTATCAATGGTTGCTCCTATTTCAAGAATATGAGTTTGTGGTCATTTCCAATCCAGGGAAGCATAATGTTGGTCCAGATAATTTTTCTAGGATTGAATTTGGAAAGGAAGGGGGAATCTTGGATGATGATCTCCTAGATGCACAATTGTTTTGAATTGAGGCCATACCAGATCAATTTAGTGAAATCGCATCATTTTCGGCTACTGATCATGCATCATAGGATTATATTGCGTAACATAGACAACTGATAACACATAGTGCACATTTTCAATTGATCATAGGATAGATTTACAAGCTCGGAGTTGATGGCATAGTGCATAGGTGTGTGCTAGAACATGAACGACTGCTTATCTAAGGCTTGCGGGAGGACATTATGCAGGGAAGGATACTACACACAAGTTGTTGCATGCAGGACTGTGGTGGCCTTCACTGTTCTAATAATCCAAGATGTATTGAAAATAATGTGATGTTTTCCAACGAGTTGGAAAGCCATCATGAAGGGATGAGATGCATATCTTCCCTATCACTACACTCAATCCTTTTAAGAAACGGGTGATTGATTCTGTGGGTCCCATTAACCCACTAGCACATAGGACTAGAGCTCGATACATTATTATTGTGATAGAGTACCTGACAAGATGGTCAAAGGATGCAGCAATGAAGGATTGTAATTCAGATACCACAGAGCAGTTGATATTCAATCATATCATCACCAGGTTTGGATGCCCAAAGGTGTTGATGAGCAATTAAGGAGCTCGTTTCCTGAATTCCACCATCAACGCACTCACTGAATATTTTATGATACGCCACCAAAAGAGTACCTTGTATCATCCATAATCCAATGGTATAGTGGAAGCATTCAATAATATTTTGGAGCAAGCACTCACAAAGATATGCAATGTACAGTGTGATGAATGGGATCAACACATTCAAGTAGTACTGTGGGAATACATGAAAACATGTAAGAGGATCACAAAGAACACCCCATTCTGGCTGGTCTATGGAAAGGAAGTAGTGATGTTGCTGGAATTTGTTGTCCCTAGCCTATGCATAGATATAGACACAAACATGATAATTGATGAATCAGTTGTGTGTAGATTAGAGGAACTAATGGAACTAGAAGAAGATTGATTCATTTGTAGGGTTTAGTCAAGTGTTTGAGAAGCATAGGAAAAAACCTTGGAATGAGAGGAAAATAAAGAGAAATACCCTAGAACCTAGAACACTAGTGTTGATGTACGACAACAAATTTTTGAAGAACCCGGGAAATCCCAGAATGAGGTGGTTGGATCCATTTCGGATCCTATTCACCATTGAATTTAGCACAACAAAGCTTGAAACCTTGGAATGGAAACCAATGAAGGAATCATCAATGGAATTCACATTAATCCTTACCATGGACTACTAGAGAAAGAACACTTATAAGTTAGTCATAGTACTGAGAAAAAAATCAGTTTCATTATAATTCTCATAGTGTGTAGTCAGTTTCATTATAGTTATGATAGGATCAAATGAAAAAATCAAGTGCCCATGTTAAGCGTATATAAGAGTCAGTGTTAATGTTGGGAATAATAAGCATAGAGTTATCAGTCAAGGCGTAAGAAAAATTTCCTAGGCCATCATGCCAAAGCACCATAAGTCATCAATGCACCACTCATACATACTCTAGTCATCAAGTTGCCACTCATTAATCTGGTACTCATCATTCCGCTAGTCATATAAATCCTGTGAGTAAGATTTGTGTTAGTTACAATTGTCTTTGCTAGATCTGGAAATATTGTTGAAGGAAATCAGTTAGAAAAAGAATGTACTACATTAAACAACACCCAAGAAGGTAACAACAGGAATCATATTATGACAAATTTGTTTTCATCCCCAGTGAGGGAGCCCACATGAGTGGAAGGTGGCGGCTCACAGAAGGAGAGATATCCTATGCACATTTGGTTGTCTCATTTAGCATTCAAGGTGATAGGTGCTCAGAAAAAAAGAGAGCTTGCATATAGTTGGCCATCCCATTTAGAAATTAAGGAAATAGGCATGGGGATGAGAGTAGTAATTGAGGTAGGAAATCCTTCCTGTCATACCTATCTATAAGAGGAGCAAAGGAATACAAAGAGACCATCATTTTTCCAAGTGAAGAGTTGAAGTAAGATTTGTAGAGTGAATTTGAGATGATTGTGTTGTGTAGCGAAGAGGATTAGTTTAGCCTTGAGTGTTTAGTGTACGATAGATAAAGTGCATAGAGATGACGACTACTCCAATGGAAAAAAGGGAAGAACTAAGAGCAAAGAAGTGAAGAAAAACTCCATGTTGGAGGTTCCAATTCTATAAAAGGTAGAGATTAAGGGGTCATTGTTGGCCAAGGTCCCCTTCTTGAGGTACTAAGACTTCAAAATCCTAGATGAGTCACAATTTCTAGAGCTTTAGGGGGACAAATACACACAAGTGAAATTGAAACACATGGGGGAAAAATCCATGGAACCGCAACCTTGGGAACAATAGCTCCACAAGTTGACCATCATGGACCTATTGAATGTTACACACTTTGGAAGGGGATCGTCCATTAATGGATACGCATGATTCTTCCTTAGCTTCCTCCAGGGACAGTATGTCTAGCTAGACCAAAAATATAAGATCACAGAGGAGTTAATCCATAGGATCTTTTGGATTCTAGGCAATGGTATGGATATTACAGAGTTCATAGTGAATTCCTCCATAGAGGAAGTCTACTGAAAGTTCCACACATGCATAGGGACAAGCAGTGTCATTGTCTCTGCAATATCAGAGCACCACGTAATATTTGCAGCCCAGATTCTGGCTTGCAAACTCCTACAAAAGCGTTGTAAGGAAGAGTTTCTGACAATTTTAGTCATTGCAGTTGAGAAGTATGTAATGGACTAGCACATGACCTGGATGCAATATTTGAGGCAGGAGTTCATCCAAGACTACCTAGATACACAAGAACGTGACACTGAGTTCCATTATAGATGGGTCGTGTCGTAGGTAACCATGGTGCTATGATAGCCACTTCCCAATTAAAAGTACAAACATGCCACCACAGAAGACTTTGTGGAAATGAATTTTCTGGTTTTACAGTTCCAATCAACCCGAGAGTTCCAGATGGATGTGGAAATTTCATTTCAACAATGGTACACAAACATGTTGATGGTCACAATGGATTCGTTCTAGATTCCATAGTCAATTGTGGACAAGTGCAAGGATGCAGTGATGTTTAAGGTGGACTGACATAATGTCCTCATTACACCGTGCACATAGCCCTTATTGGATACAAACATTCTTCCATTATGCATAACAGTTGAAGATGTCAAAGCAACAATTATGTGGTAGCTTCAACATTTACAATAATTCTCAAACTCAAATATGGAGGTTCTGGAGGACTCAGGAACCGAAAAGAAAAATCCTCAAGGAGGAGGAGGTAGCTCTACCCCACCCAAGAAGTCACCCTACTTGACAGAGAAATAAAAGCACTATTTTATCCCCTCACAACAATTTGAGGACCCAAAAAAGAAGCATAAGAATTATTCTTCCCCACTGCCAGAATAGGACCTGAAAGAGGAAGAAAAATCTATGGAACATATTCCACTGGCAAGGACTTCGGGAACAAAGGTGTTATCTTCAATTAGGAACAATATTTTTGAGGAGTTCCATACTGAAGTGGAATAGGAAGAGGAACAAGCACTTAAAAATATCAAGACAGTATACCAATATGTAGGGGAAGAGACAAACCATCAAACAGATAAAGTTGATGCTATCACTACGATGATTCCTACAATCATTGAGTAGCTACAATCAAATATGGAGGTAGCAAAACTCCTCTAGAAATATAGTAAGGAAAAGCTCTAGCAGCTGAGAATGGTCCTGCACATTGCCCCAGGAATAGTGGTGTCACAAACATTAGAAGAAACAATAACCATTTGAGCAAAGGAGTTGCAGAAATAGGCATAGGAGACCTTTCAGGGGAAGCTAAAGTTGAATAATTTTGGCCATTATCGTGGTTCATCCCCCCATGGTGTCAGACACCCAACCTATTCCATATAATGATATTAACATGCATATGGTCCCAATAGAGGACTTACAATACTTTGTGACATAGATCTTTGTCGAGCTAGGTGATCGGCATCCAAAACTGATTCGTTCCTACGCTAGGCTCAAGAAGCGACATAGATATGTAGTACAAGAGAAAGACCGGTTCACAACGAAAGTAGGAAAGGTGTATGATACACTGCCAATTGCAATTTCTTTGACTAAAAACCAATTTTTTCCTGTACAAAAATTCACCCAAATCAAATACATTGTTTTTATGCTTCAACATAAAGGGACAAAACTCCGGGCGCGGATGAAGTTGAAGCCATCCCCAGAAGAAATCGAACTTTCAAAGAAGATTGAAGAAGCATCACAGGTTCTGGACCAAACCAAATAGGGAGTAGAGACCTTGGGAGGGGTTGTTGAGTATAGTTTCAATATATGGAACCACCTGTAGGATGTCTTGGAGCTACAACAGGTGGACATCCAAATTAGGGATTATGAGGCACAGGTCAATGCCGAGAAGAAGAGTCAGAGAAATTTAAACTAGAAGCAGGGAAGAGTAAGAAGGAATATGTGGAGTAATTTAATAGTTATCTCACTGACATCAGTAGTGAGCTTGATCCCACCCGAACCATCTTCCAGGAGTTCATCAACAGCTTGCACATGTGCCTATGTACCATGGAATCCTTATAGCCCTAATTTGCGTGGCTTGGGATGATCCACATCATAGAGTTGGGGCATGTTGGATCCCAAGTTTTGGATCAGTAGTTGCATGTCGATCCAAATAGTTAGAATCCATAATGCAGACTGAGCAAGTTAGTTGGAACCCTACTGTGCACCGATGGATACAATTATAGACAACACACCACCAACAGTTTTGCAGTTTTGAACCCAATCCTATATTAAGGCCTATTTTGTAAAGGGATGGGTTGGAATGTTGATCTGCTATCAATCTATTGTTGTTACTCTGCAAATTTCTATCTGTGGGTTCTTTCTGAGTCACTAGATGTTATGTGAATTGCAATCAGTCAATCAAGTTGTCATGTAATTTTGTATCATTGACAGTATGAAGGTTGTAACAAGATATGAATGAGAACTATTAAGCTATAGAGATGAATCTGTAGCCATGAGGTGTGTACAATTTTGAAGATGAATATAATATAGCTATTGTCTTAGATTTTCCTTGCATATTTTCTTGATGCTTTAATGTATGGTGAGTCTTTAATACTTTAGAAGATGAATATTATCTTTTTAATGGTTCAATTGCATAGTTAAGTAAAGTAATGGATACAATGTTGAGGAGGAAGAACCCATCCTACCCTATGCATCCCTGATTCAGGGCTCTGTATAATTTCCTGCACGCGTCTCAGATGACACCTTATCTTGCTTACATGATATTGAAAATGTCGGCACCTGCAGGGTGTTTTTTTTGGTGATGCAAGTTGAACCATGGGTTTGACAAACCACCAACCAAAAAATAGGTACAACAAACTATTCCAATATTTCTTCCATAATATTGTTCTCTATGGGATTTGAAAACAAGATTTTATTGGGGTTCGATCTAGCAACTCCAATTGGGTATGACTGTAATCATTGTGATTGAAACCTCTATATGCATGTAGGATGCATCCTTATTTCTAGAATAATTCTTAATATTACCTTGTTTTGGTTAAACTTGGGATTCTATTGAATTTGAGTTCGGCCTTTTATAATTCCTGTCAAGATCTAGATAGAGTTAGATTTTGTTTTCCGTTTGGTTTCTTTTAAACCCCGATTTGTTGTTTTTCATTGTAGAAGATCTGGTCACAATGAAATTTTGTTTATAAATTCCAATAATCTAATGAAATGATAAGTGAGTTAGATTTTGTTTTCCTTTTGGTTTCTTTTAAAACCCAGTTCGTTGTTTTTCATTGTCAAAGATCTAGTCACAGTGAAATGTTGTTTGTAAATTCCAATAATATAATGAAATGATAATTGTTTCTTGAGGAATCAAGTGCATTCTACTTGGGTTGGATTGTTTTTCATTTTCCTCTCATAGATCAATGATTGGTGAACATTTCAGGTTAAGACTTGCACTAGGTTTAAAGGGAGTCCAATACTCCAAAATGCAAACCACCATTTCAGGTAAGAGGACATGTGGTAAACTTCTGTAAATTGTGGGTCATTTGTGGTCTAGTAAAAACCACCTCTTCCTCCATCCGAAATAACTTAGAGGTGATGTGGGTTTCCCAACGATACAATAAAAGCTTTAATCTTAGGTTCAAGAATTGGATTGTATGAAATGGATGTTTATCAATATAAATGTTGCAAATGCTAACCATTAATTCTCATGTGTGGTCTTATGCCAACTTAAAAGTTGAATTAAGAGTTGGTCATTGCTCAATTGACAGTAACCTAACAAATCTATGCTTCAACAAATACCTCCACAATCCATACATACCCCAAATTCCCTCACTATATGTTGGATGGGTGTGTCATTTTTTCCCAAACATTCCAATTTGAATATCTCCCTTAGACCCTTTACTATCCCCTAGAATTAATAATAGGGTGGGTGTTTACAAAGATATTAGTTTTATAGCTCATTTTCTAAATAAATCCCTTCAAATAAAGAATCCTTCTATTCCATACCAATAGTCATTACAACATGCAACCATTTCTTGAACTTGTCTTTAAATTATAAAATCATAATATGAATAAAGTTGGATAAATTCATTTATCCCCAAATTTTAAGCACCAGTTCTTTCATTCTTGATTGGTCTTCATTAATTCAAAAAGACACTCTTGATTGATTACTTTACTTGAACTTGAACTTTGTTTTGGTTATTACCTTGCTTTTTATACTAGTTTGTTCAACTTATTACATTTACGTCTCCTACATCTTCTCCTATTTTTCATTTAGTTGAAGAGAATATTAAGAACCTGAAGTTACCCTAAAGTCACAAAGAATATCGTGTGATCTGGTATCACGAGGAAGAACATATAAATAGTTACAAGAATTTACATGTAGGGAAGGTTCTCACATTATTAAATATTGTTTGAATAGGTACAAGAAACCACTCCAATATTATGTATGTGTTGTAACTGATGGTTCTCTTTGGTCTTTGAAAAGAGGATTTATGTGGGCTTCTTTTAACAAGGTCTGCCATCCTTCCATGTTAAATGGGATATGTTATGTAGATGTGCTTGCAAAGGTAACTATGTCATAGCTTAACTATTTAGCAAGTTCAATATTAGAAGTTTCATTTAGGGATGGAGATAGAATATATGATAAGGTAAGTGGTATATATAATGATTTTCTTATAGATATTTTCTTTTTGGTACTGTTCAAAGTTCAAATTTGACTAGTTGTAATGAGGTGGCATATTTTTCATTTGTGGAATGATTTATGATTTTGGAAAGTATGATTGAGGTCTAGATTTAATTTTTGTTTTGAGTCAGAGATGGACCAATCACTGAGGCAACATGGATGGTCCCTAGTATTATTGTTGGATACTTGTACATGTGTGTATTTTAGTATTTAAGGCTTCTTAATTTCTCGTTGAAATGAAGTAATTTTTTTATCTACCCTTGAACCTTGAGTGTGAATGGTAGCTTAAATCACAAGTTGCATGAAGCTATCTTATATTGGTGTTGTCATAAATACTAGTCGTCTAGCTTCTCATTATGACTTATAACCTTGTATTCAAAATAAAGTTTCCAGGACCCTATAGTGGGATTATAGTGCAATGACTATTTTTCAGTATTGTATCATGTGCATTTGATTGCCCTCTATGAAATTTAAAATTATAAATTTGTCTTCTTGTATTCCTTTAATGTAATATTTGAATATTTTCACCTTCCCTCAAAGCAATATCTCATTATATTATATGGTCTTACATGTTTATGTGCATATGTGCTTATGGATATATTCTGGTGCAAGATTTGTTTGATCATTTCTTTAATAGTAATATATTACAATTAATGTTGAGTACAATTAGATTATGACATTTTTTCCCATGCAAAACCCTTATAGTACTTCCTCATAACCCATGGATAGTAAATGGGGTAAGCCTTTGGTGCCTAATTTCCAAGAACCTAACCCGAAGGGGATCAAGAGAGTTGAACTCTTGAACCCCCCAACTTGGAAGAGAGATCTCACACCTAGTTCTTCAGTGCTTGAGATAACCCTAAGGGATAGATTATGAGTGCTTAAGCTAACTTTAAGAGATAGATTAGGATGTTTCTTACTACCAATAATCAAGATTATCATTGATTGTGAATATGGATATAGCATGCCATTTTTTTACACTAAGTTTGCTAAGTTGCGCTGGTGCAACACATTTGTGTGTGTGTGTGTTCTATGTCAAATTTATATTCATTATGTAAAAGTTTCGAAAGTGGATCTAAAAAAATGTAAAGACAATAAAACATCAGACTTGAAAAACATATGATTATTGATTTCATTTATTGAATAATGATTTGTTTCATCAAGTGACTAGATTGAAATTCTAATTATACAAGAGTCATGACAATAATTGAAAATTCTATATAATAGAAATAGTTATTAACTTATATTCTGTTATTTTATTAAGTGACCATCAAAATGTTACAGAAATATGGGTATGAAATCCTTCATCATATTTATTTCTTTCAAAAGATAGAATTGCTATCAAATCATTTTTGGCATGTTTAAACCGCATTAGTAGTACCTCTCTACATCATAGTATCTCTCTACAATTTGTATTTTCCATCTACAACCATCATTGATTTCTATCAAAACTTTACACATCAATATGCAGAGAAACAATGTGTTCTCTAAGCAATGTTTTTTTCTATTCAATTACAATCATCCCAAAATAAGCATAAACATATCTATAGTATTTTTGATAGTGGGAAAAAATGTCAAATAGGAGTCTTATTACTCATGCCATCGCTTGAATGCGTATTGAAATCGTAGATAAATATAGATATTTATTCATGTCAATGAATTCATCTTGAGAAGCATGATCTTAGCTTGGCAGTGAATTGCAGGGAGATACAATTTTAATTCCCCTAAGAAGGATCACATTATTTGTCTATTTGATTAAATTAAGTTCTCCCAAAAACACAAATATCCAAGACAAATAGAGAACATAGAGTTAGATAAGTCATACCCATGGGATTTATTTGATGGTGCCTACCAGGGACCCCTAAACTATGTGCGGATAGAGGTGTTATTTATTTTTGCTAAAGGGAATAGGTTTCTTTTTAAAGAAAGAGAATGGGATGGTACAAATAATTTGGTTGAGTGGAATGTGTTGTCTTTTCTTTTAAATTTGGCTTTACAAAGTTATTAAAAAATTAGATTTTTGGTGACTCAAAACTAGTCATTGATTGGGTAAATGACTCAATGGTCATGCACATAATTTTAGTTCTAAAACCATTATTCAACCAAGTAAAAATAATGGAATCATATTTTGGGTCCATAGGTTTTTCTCATATATTTAGAGAACAAAACCAATACAGTAATGCTTTGTCTAAACAATATCTAGGAGGGGATGAAGGATACTGTGAATACTAGAAGTCGAGGTTGGCATTCTTAAGTCAATCATTATAAGATATCTTCTTGGAATTTGAGATTAGTGTTGTTTTCTTCTATTGATTGGGAACATCCCTTATATTTCTATTTGTATTGATGAAATATGTTATCCTTGCAAGGTTGTGATAAATTGTTTTTACTTTTTTTTAATACTTGGAATTTACATTTCGATAATTCTATGATTTAATGTTAGACCTCTAATCCTCTCTAATCCTAGTCTTTATTAAAGTGAGACAAGTTCTTTTAATATATGTTTAAATAAAGATGATTCTCACAACATAAATAACCCACAGGGAATGTAACTTTTTTTCAATTGAAATGAAAAGTTTCCAACTTTTACCTAGGAAAAGAAATATTGCTCCTCTCCCGATGAATTCTTAAAGGGTGCTAGTTCAATGGAAGAGCACCTACCTTATAGGAGGGAGGTTGGTGGCTTGATTCTTCCATGCCTTACCATAAATTAATAAATGATATTGTAATGTATTTTTTAAATATACTACCAATTGATGGAAATTAGTGATATACTACCAGTTGATGGAAATTAATGATTAATTGACTACAACGACTAAATAAACTACCAGTTAACAACAATCAATGACTACAACAACTAAATCAACTACTAGTTAACGACAATTAATGACTAATTAAACAAATAATTATACTACAAGTTGATGAATTAGAATAGCCAATAAATGACTAAATATTTTTAGTCATAAATTTAGTCGCATTATAAGTGATTGGCAGTAAAACACTATTAGTTTGTTGACCAAAAATAATTATTTATATGCAAATTTTAATTGTTTTTAGTCATAAATTTCTCTTTTTGTACTAGTGGATGAAAGCAACCCTTGTGAGAATGGAGGTGGGGGTTAAAGTGTGTACCTAATTTGAGGGTGAGGGGTAGGGATAAGGGTGGATTTAATTTGAGAGTAGTGGTGAGTTTTAGGGTGCAATTATGTGTACACCCCGACCACCATACTCTCATTAGAATGAGGGTGATGATGGGTGTGGGGGTTAAAGGCACACCTATCCTCTTGGGGGTTGAAACTGTGCATTTATGTGCATGAGGTGAGGGTGGTGTATTGCACATGGTGAAGGTGTGTGTTTTTGTACATGTGAACAAATGCACACCCTTACCCTTTGCGAGGGTAGGTTTTCATTTAAAATTAAATGCACACCCCACCCATGCACAAATGAATAGGCCTTCATTCCTGTAAAGTGTGGGTGTTCTTTTAATTATTTTAAATAAATGAACACCTAACCCCAAATAGAGAAATGAAAAGATTCATCACTCGTGTAGGATAGGCATGCATCTAAATTTTAGAATAAAATAATGAGACAACATTTTTCCCCTTTCAAGGGTGGCAAGTTTGGTTGTGATCAAATTTTATCTCGAAGGAAACAAAGAATCAAAAAATTATATGGGGGTTTGGTGTGGCCACAAATAATGAATAAAATATTCTAGCAACACTAAAGGGATTGAATATTGCCACTGAAATCACTTTTGTGCAAATATTAGTGATTAGCTACTCCTTCTTAATCATTAATGGAATTTGAAATAACAATGACATCCCCTCGCCAAATCTCACTAGAATTATATACTAACTCAAAGCCTTAACAAAGAAATTTCGATTTGTCTCCTTCCTACACATCGTCAAAGCCATTAACTTAGAAATGGATCACATGGTGAATGAGGGAGCGTCATTAGAGGAGGGATTGCTGACCATGAATGGGTAGGATGGGGCCTCCATTTGAAAACAACACATACCATGATATACCAAAAAGAATGTTGGAATGTTCTTTTTTACATTATTTTACCAATGCTACATGGAAAGTGGATAATTCCAATTGTCCCCATCAAATCAAGAAATATGAAAAAGGGAAAAGCTAAGTCTACCCTCTCCTACTACATTGGATTTATCTACCACTACATGAGAGAAGGAAACCTTTATGTACCCCTTTCCCATCTCTCTAATAATTTTTATGCATCATAGAGTTCGCTCGAAGATCAACCTAGTCAATCTCATTATCTATGGAATCAATAGTATCACTTAAGTGTCGAATCCCTTGCATTTTATAATGTAAGTGATAATATTAAATCTCTAATTTCTATGACAATTGAGTAACTCTTGTTCCATTGAATTCCAAGCATTCTACTTTAAGGACACTAATACATTATTTATTTGATGTGTCATTTATCAAGGAATCTAGGTTCTATTGCTCTCCTAGTAGATTCTCAAGGTCCATTGAAATCAATTTCCTAAATAGTATGTATGACAACAATTGAACTTTTATGGATCATGCATATCGCCATTTTTTTGGACAATCATATTAAAATATATCTATAAGATTCCTCGATACTATATGCAGATAACAAAGATGTTATGCTTTACTACCACTGAAGCAATCATCATGGCACATGGAAACATATCCACATTGAACACATCTGCAATATAAAGGAATCAAGAAATACTATACGACATGCAAGAGATTCATCTGCACATTTAGCATATACAAGCTTGGGATATTGAGGCAAAGGTGACCTTGTGCAAGCTCCAAGAAAATAATGAAGAGTTGGAGTCCTCCTTGGACACTATGGATGAACTTAGCACTCAACTGGGCCTCCTTTGTCATCTTCCTTATTTAAATGATGATTTGTTTGGCCCATCGATTCCAACTCCCATTGAACAAAATACTAGTGTGTGGGATGTGTAGTAATTTCCATTTGCAATGTTATTTTGAAGTGGTAAATATGGATCACATTTTAGTGGTGGTTATTGTTATATTTTACTTTTTGGCCAATTTGTTAAAGAATATACCTATAGATTCCTAGGAAAAAATCATGATTCAAGCCACATATAAGTATATTGACTAAACTACTTAAGACACTAATTAAGGAAGCAATTTGTATGCCTTTTTATAGTCCTCTGCAAATTGGTTATAGCCATCACTTTTGTCTAGTGCAATATCTGTGTTTACATTCTCCCCTTTTTCAATTTTCTCTCACGAAATCCCAATGATGCAATATTTTTTAAATTGAATATTAAATCGATTGAAATTACATATTTCAACACCCTTCAAAACCCTTAGTGCACCTAAATTATGTAATATTTTCATCTTATCTAGGGGAGAGGTGTCTATTGTTGAACAAGGACCAGTAGTTGTCATAGTACTGGTCCCACACAGCCACCAAAAGATGACATAAAAACACTCAAATATTTAACATAAATAATTCATATTAAGTGTAGTAAAAATTTAAATTATGTCCAAAAACTGCCCGTTAATTGACTGGGCCAACATGTGTCCATAAATAGTCTTTATGTTCACAAGAGTACAAAACATCTTGTCCCAACTACCTACGGATCTACTTGAACATACAAAAGCGGATGAACTACAAAATATCCCTTATAGTATTTTCCACGAGTGCAAGGTACCCATAAAATCAACCCCCACGGATCTCTATTGGAGCCATCACATAATCTATTGGTGGTACATATCCCATGGCACATTCATACCTGTGCAACAAAAGGTGATTGAATGTCAGCCATAATTTCTTGGTAGTTCAACAATTCAACCCACTGTGTTCAATAAATGACACCTACCCATTAAATGCACCCATTAAGCAGATGAAAGCACAAGGATCAACCATGAAAAATTCCCAACCATTGGATCACATTTAAATTAATCCATAACACACATTCAAATTTGAGAGATTGCAATCCATGTGCACCCTTGTTACCAAACGAATTCAATAGCAAATAACTATAAAAGAACCTAAACCCTTACTCAAGTTTCATTTCATACATTCAAACTACTCTGGAGACATACCATTAGATAGTGTGTGCACAAAAGAGGCATACCATCAGAGAGTGTGTGCACAGTATAATCAGGTAACTGCATAATATTATTGTTATTTCTATTTTTGTTATAATCAACTTCAATTTTTGAACTTATATTTTCCAAGTTTCAACTACCAGTTTTCTAGTATAATCAACTTCCTTTATATAATCAAGTTGCCTCATAAATCTGCAAGTAGTTGCAACCATGGAAAGAGTCAACAATGCAAGGAGAACAAGTAGGAGCCTGAGCAGGGGTTCCTATATACGATGCACCTCATCGAACGAGGAGAGGGTGGATCATGGAAATGAAAACAATGCTCCTAGCAATGTTGTTTAGAATAGCCATATGGTGGTCGAGGACAATGTTGTCCCACCGTCAACCACAGTTCAAGGTGCAAGTTCAACCAAGAAAACTATTGCAATAAGAGGTTGGACAAAACAAGACATGTTAGCTGCGATTGATGATATAGAGTTTAATGGATATTCCATTCGTGTAGTTGCTAAAAAACATGGGGTTGCTACCTCATCAGTACATTATTGGATAAATGGGCTCACACATACAAAGCACAAAGGGCCTCTTACAGTTATGAGTGAAGAGGAGGAGGCCGAGGTGGTTCAGTTGTGTAAGGATATGGCCCAAATGGGACATGGGCTAGAGCTAATACAACTCAAATCCACAGTAGCTCAAATCTATTAGGGGAGGCCAAACCCCTTCAAAGATGGGTTTCTTGGTAAGTCATGGTGGTTTGGGTTTAAAAAAAGGCATCCAGACCTTGTGTTACGTACAATCGAGGACCTAGACAGAGACAGGGCTTTCAATATACGCCCTGTCATTCTAACTAAGTTCTATGCCACTCTTTCTAGTGCATATGAGAATCATTCTTATGCTCCATGCCATATATGGAACTATGATGAAACAAGTTTATAGGAAGGAAGGAATTGTGGCATGTGGGTAATTTCCAAGAGAGGGAGTCGTAATGTGCCAAAGATGTTTCCTAGGAGCAGGGAGTGGATCATTATTCTATGTTGTGTCAATGCAGTTGGTGCTTCAATCCCTGGATTTTATCTATTTAAATGTACAACTCAACTCAAAAACTATATACAAAATTGTGAACCAAGTGCATGCATGGATGACTAAAGAACTCTTTTTGAACTGGCTTACTCACTTTGTTGCATCTATACCAGGCGGTGTCTCAACTATAAATAGACACCTGCTAGTTTTAGATGGACATGGAAGCCACATTGTTGTGCACAAAATTGAGGAGGCTAACAATTTGGGCATCGACCTATTGAGACTGCTCGCTCATACCACTCACAGATTGCAACCCCTAGATGTCAGTGTGTTTGGGCCTTTCAAGAACTATTTCAGGGGTGAGTGAGCTTCGTGGATGTAAAAGAATCCAGGAGTGGAGGTAAAAAGGTTTGAGCTAGTCGAGCTTGCAAGTAAAGCCTTTAAAAGGGATTTCACGCCTTCAAATATCAAGGATGGGTTTAAGAGGACTGGAATATCGCCACTGAATTTCGATGCTCTCATGCATGGTACTAGTTGTATCCAGGCATTTGATGTGGATGGTTAACAAGAAGGGGATTTACAAGCACATTTTCATGGCCAAGAAGATGTGGAAGTAGAGGAAGATGTTGTTGCTACTGATAATATGATATCCCTCTCTCAAGGAGGACCCTTCTGTGGTGATGATGATGAAAATGTAAGTGAAACAAAGTATAACAATGAACCAATTGACAATAACATGGAGGTTGTTAGACCAATGAGAACACCTACAACTTCTGCATGTGATATTCTTAATGACTCTATTGATCATGCAAATGTCAATGAGAATGTAGTTGGAAATGAAAACGTTGATATGAATGTAGTTGTAGGTGATCATGCTCCAGGAAGCAACAATGGAGAATTGACTTTGCCAAGCTTGGTAACCCCACCATCATGGTTGGAAGAATCCATGATGAATTTGGAAAAAAATAATGTCTCAAGAACCAATGAAGAAAGCATGAACATGCCTTCACAACCAAGAGAATTGGACGATGAAATTGTTCATTATTTTGTGGACAATGGAAATCTGAAAGAAGATACTGTACATAGTGAGGTTCCAACTGAAGAGGAAAATATGGTTCAATTAGATGTCCAAAATATTGACCCAAATATTGAAAGGCAAGTGTCAAGCAAGGAGTGAAAAGTGTCAACGAAGGGCCAGTTGCTTGGTCGGTTCCTAAAGCTACCAGTAGAGAGAGTGTCTATGAAAAGAAGGCAAGGAACAATAGACAATCTTCGTCTATGCAGAATTTCACAGTTACTCACCTTAGAAGTCTACATAAAACTATTAGTTGAGTCTGAAAAGAAGAAACTTGAAATCCAAGATTTAAAACAGAAAAACAAGGATTTAGCCAAAGAAAAGAAGGTTGCAAGGATTGCTGCAATAGAACTTCAAGCACAAGAAAAGCTTAAAAGAGAGAAAGTAAGACAAGAAAAGGGCCATCAAAAGCAGTTGGCAAGGTAGGTGAATTGACAAGGGCTCAACAATTGTTTCAAAAAGAACAAGGGATGTTAGAAAGGGTTTCCATTGATGCAAACATAGTGGACGAAAGTAGGATGATGCCAAACACATTGGAACATATTGCAGATAATACACCATGTTTTCAAGACCTCCTAAACATCCAAGTCCTATGCTATCAACAAGTGCACATGCCCACTTTAATCCTTCCTACCAGTGCAGGTGTCAATCGTATGTATGATTATCGAGGGGCTCCACTTAATGCAGGGGTTAGTTGCACAAGGTGCACTGTGGCTACTCAATTCCTCCATGGCTACAAGAAGCAAATTGGATATCATATGGAGGAAATCAGCCACAACCTAATCAACCATTGTTAGGTAGGCCTGTTGAGATATTGTAACTTCTAAGAATATTATATTTGTACTTTATTATTTCGGAGATGTTTCATTCCTCCGTGAAGATCTTATTGTATATCCGGAGATGTTTATTCCTCCGCCGGATTGTGGTAACTTGGGTTATTAGACTTCCCTAGTGGGGTCGACCCTATATGTGTTATGTGGGTCAAAGGGTTATTAGACCACCCTAGAGGGGTCGGCCCAGTCAGTTGTAGTGGGGTGTTTAACCTAATAATTAAGTTGGGGCCGACCTAGCTTGTGTAAAAGTCAGTTGGGGAACAAGTATAAGTAGAGGAGGATGTTCCTCACTTATATCACTCATTCATTCACTTGTGAGTGGTGCACTTGTGTAAGAAAGGTCTGCTATGGAGGAGGAGGAGCTCATGTCTTTGTTTTGCATCTTTGTATTTGTTGGTCAGATCTATATTGAGGAAGCTTTGCTGGGTTTTCTACCCCATGAGGGTTTCCGAGGATAAATTTGTGTCTCTTGTGTTTATGATGTGCTTGTTGTTTCTTCAGTGATCCTGTATATGCTATTATTGTGAAATGAAATGTAATACTGATATTTTCTATCTTAGCATATTGAATCTTAACATGGTATCAGAGCTAACCTGAAGGAAGGCAATGTATGTCACTTACGACACTTGCTTCACTTGCGACAATTTGAAGGTTTGGGTTTTATATAGCAAAAAACAGTCATTGTGGAACTTTCATTATAAATCCATTTTTGTGAAGGTTCGGGATCTGAAACGTTTACAGGGCGTATATAACATCCCCATGTACCTTGTTTCCAAAGGACACCCTCAGATTCATTGTACTTTGTGAGTTATGATTAGTACACGTTAGGGTTTCTGCCTCTTCCAGATCTCAGTCATAATCAGGTGACCTAGGAAAAAAGGTCATCACATGGGCTAGGAAGCTCCAAATGAAATTTCTTAAAAAGTGATAGGTAGTACACGGACTGTACTATCTCAAGAAACATTTTCAGAGGCCGAAATTGAACCAGTGACACGTGGCACACCGTACAAGTTCGCTCTCCTATTTTATCCCATAAACAGGTCACGTTGCGACACTTAGAATAACTCTCTCTCAGAAAATACAATTGAGGTCAGACCTGTCGATATGGAAAGATGACAGGTCAGGATACCACAGAAACATTTTTCAGACCTCGTGGATCGAAAAGTTTGGAGTTACAGCAGAAACAATCAGGTACATATTTCTGTCAAAACAAAATTATTTTTGGAGCACCTTCATTCATGGCTTCCAGAATTTAGGGTTTCGAAGAAAGTTATAATTTTTGGAATCGGAGTCCACGGTTGAATGCTACTCAAGAAAATAAAAATTTAGAGACCAAGATCAATTTTTTTGGTTGGGTATAAGACCGGGCTTGATCAAACCCCAGTTCAGGATTTTGATCGGAAAGATGGAAAATTAGGGCTTCAACAAAAGTTGGAATTTTTGAACTCTGTGACCACGGCTGGAAGCTCCTCGGAAAAATAAGAATTTAGATCCTTGGATAGAACCTTTTGATTAGGCAGAAGGGTGGGCTCCATCAAACCCTAGTTCGGGATCCTGTCCAGAAGATCCAGAAGTTTCGAAGGCAATTTTGAGGGGTCAAATTTTGGAGATTTCAAAATTCAAGTATGATAGTTTGATCAGCTCAGCAAGACACATCCTTCCATACATTTAGAAGTGTGAAGGTCAAAGTTTGAATTTTTAGGGTTTCTCTGACAAACCCTAATCGAGCCCTAGATCTAGTTTTAGGAGGAGTTGAGGCGAAGGCCTTACATAAGAAGACTACAAGAATTTCCTGACAGGTATGACTTGAGGAAATATAGGTATGTATTGAAATCTAATTCTTGATTAAGGTCATAATATGTTTGTCTTCATATTATTTAGGTTAGTACAATCTTGATTAATTATAGAATTGTCTTATCACCCTAGTAAAAGTATGAATGCATTATAGAAGACATTCATTGATTAGGGCTATATGATTGTACTAATGCATTGTGGTGTTGTATGAGGTTGATGTTGTCTGCTAACAAGATACAGGTACATCACGAAAGACAAATCAAGTTCCATGACCATGACAACATGAAGACAAAGACTCATCCATAATCTTTGATCACATAGAAGGTCTACTTACGAGGTATGTATGACTTTGTTCTATTATTCTTAACCTATAAGATATGCAGATTCTAGCACAGGATCTCTAAATCATTGAAGAGAACAAAGAAGATATTGTTTAGGTATACTAATCTAGGTATGTTTTCCTATATCAAGTTAGAATCATACCTTGTGTTAGGATCCCTTATATAAGTATACTTGGTATGATTGGTTATGCTTATTCATAAAGTTAGAAATGTAAGTAATCAAGGGTTTATGCATATTATGTCTCTTATCTTGATTGATGATTTAACTAACCAGAAGAGTCCCATGATCAAATAAGAATATGCATGAGTAAAAGAAGACTTCCCTGAAACCTTGAATACTAATGTTTATTATCTATGATCATGACTATACATATTCAAGATTATTTAGAATTATAATGTTTTGATAATATTGAGATTATACTAATGAATGTATGTTTGTGTATGAGATCATGAGGATGACACTAGTGCACACTTGAGCATGCACAGTGGTACAGAATGAATAGAAACTTTCAAAAGTGATATAGAAGATCAAGCAGGAGGCAACCATACAAACATAAAAGATAAGTATTTGAGTTGTTATTTATAGTAAATGATATTGCTTGTAATAGTTGTATGCATATTTGTATTCCTAGAATATATCATGCTGAGTGTAAACATTCATATAACATTGAACAGTATACTACTAATATGCATATGATTGGTAAGTTGGACAAAAATTCCATTGTTGCTTATCTAGAATGAAACCTCTTTGCTGACATGCTGAGAGTTGTGCACACTCTCGATAGTATGTTTTGGTAGAGATAAAAGGCATCTAGATAGCCACTGTATGCATACAGGATATGGAAAAGTGTTGTGCCAAAGTATTTGTCAAGATAGTAGCATAACTATGTAAATCATATCTGTATGCATAATAGGTTATCATGTCAACATGATTTGATGATTATGAAGTATTACTAATCATGTACCTAATTTTGATTTGTAGGAAAGATCATGAAGAATGATGAACACCGAACAAGTGATGGATGTTCAATAAGAAGATTTACAAATCAAACATAATATAGAAGGCTCGTGGCTAGAATATTCTCTTAGAAAGAGGAAGAGGATCATGACGAGATGTTTTCTCCAAGTGGCTAAATAAGACCATTCTATTAATGGTGTAATTGAAGAAGAAGTGTGAATCATGCTCTATATGGGTACTCAGGATTGATAGTCATTTGATGAGCTTAATGATCACCATGGGTGATGAGGATCTCAACCTTTGCTATAAGGTTGAATATGATTTCTATACACAGATGACATGGATGCAAGAAGGAACTCACCACAGAGTTCGAATGATATTGAGGCTCATATCAGTAGACCCATCTGATGAGAGATGGCACAGATATATATGTAGAAGATCACTCAATGCAGAGTGTGAATGATGTTCAGTCACAAAGGAAGAATTGACAGTTTCTTGATAAGCTTGAGATTTACCAAAAGTAAAGCTGATTTGTTACGAATGATGAACCTGTCATACTATTACTGTATGTGGATGATCTATTTTTACAAACAGATCATGAAAAGAAAGAAGAAGATGGTTGCAGAAATGAAAATGAAAGATCTCAGATTGATGCATTACTTCCTAGGTCTGGAAGTATGGCAAGGCTCAGAAGGAATCTTTCTCATCCCAGGAAAGTATGCTATGGAAATCTTGAGAAGAATTGATATGTTGGAATGTGAAGCCATGGCCACTCTCATGGGATCCGACTTGAAGTTGTTAGCTAATGACTCATTAGAGTTAGTGGATGTAACTTTGTACAGACAGATTATTGGGTCATTGATGTATCTGACGTATACCAGGCCGGATATATGCTTTGCTATGAAACACCTTGAGACAGTATCTAGTGGAACCTAGATGAGTTCACCTGATAGCTGCAAAGCATGTGATGAGGTACCTGAAGGGTATGATAGACTTTGGTCTATATTATTTTGGAGATCATGACTTCAGATTGTATGGCTACTCAGATGTTGATTGGATAGGAAGTGTATCAGATAGGAATAGCACATCGAGCGAACGTTATTGTCTTGGATTTTCCATGATCTCGTGGTTTAGCAGGAAGCAGTCCAGTGTGGCTCTCAGCACAACCGAAGCAGAATATATATAGCTGCTTGCTCTACTAGTTGTGAAGCAATATGGCTTCAGAAACTATTATCAGGATTATTTGACTTAGAGATGGATCCCACTGTGATCCTGTATGACAAACAAAGTTGTATCAAGATGGTAGAGAATCTAGTGATTCCATGATAAGTCAAAGCACATAGAGATCTGATATTTCTATATACAAGATATGGTGCAGAAAGGAACTATAAAGCTCGAATTTGTAGGCACTAATGAACAAGTTACCGATGTACTAACCAAACCTCTACCTCAAGTAAAGTTTGAGTATTTCTGAGACAAGCTTGGTGTAGTTCAGAAGGACCCTCCTCGAAAGGGGGAGTGATGTAGACACTAATGATGAGATTTCCTGCATCGACAATGAAGTCCATGATGAGGGTACCTGTATCAATGATATGCTTACATGTATTGATGAGGGTACCTATATTGGTGATGCCGACAGAGAGGTTGGTGGATGGTCCTTAGACAAGGTCTAAGTTGACAAGTGGGATTGCATCATCCTTGAACACATGTTCTAAAAGGATCCATAGACAGTTGTCTTCGAGAATTAAGTCCTGAGTGGACGGGTGGGGATTGTATCTTCCCCGGACTCCGGTCCCAGAATTGATCCATAGACAGATGTCTCCGAGAATGAAGTCCTAAGTGGATAGGTAGGGATTGTATATTCCCTGGACTCCGGTCCCAGAATTGATCCGTAGACAGATGTCTCCAAGAATGAAGTCCTGAGTGGACAGGACTCCAGTCCCAGAATTGATCCGTAGATAGATGTCTCCGAGAATGAAGTCCTGAGTGGACAGGTGAGGATTGCATCTTCCCCGGACTTCAGTCCCAGAATTAATTCGTAGACAGATGTCTCCGAGAATTGAAGATAGGACTGCATTGTCCCTGGACCTCGGTTCAAAACTTATGTGAGAGGACTGCATCATCCGTGAACAGTTGGTTTAAAAGGTATGTGAGAGGACTGCATCGTTTGTGAACAGTTGGTTCAAAAGGTACGTGAGAGGACTGCATCATCCATGAACTAGGTTCAAAAGGTATGTGAGAGGACTACATCATCTATGAACTGGGTTCAAAATGTACGTGAGAGGACTACATCGTCCATGAACTAGGTTCAAAAGGTACGTGAGAGGACTGCATCATCCGTGAACTAGGTTCAAAAGGTACGTGAGAGGACTGCATCATCCGTGAACTGGGTTCAAAAGGTACGTGAGAGGACTGCATTGTTCGTGAGACTTTGGTTCAAAATGTACATGATGGGATTGCATCATCCCTAGACATGAGACTTGTCTTAAAAGGATAAGGAATGATCCTCCTGGAAGTTGATCGAGATTGCATCGTCCCTATACATGACTTGTCTTGAAGTGATAAGGATTGATCATCCTGGAACTTGATCTAGATTGTATCATCCATGGACCTATGTCCTAAAGAGAGCGGGATTGATCATCCCGTAATATGATCATGTGTATTGTAGAGTATGCTGAGATGATGATCCAGATGTTGTAGATCGAGATGACGATCCAAATGTTGTAGATCGAGATGATGATCCAGATGCTGTAGATCGAGATGATGATTGTATGATGATGATGCTGATGATCGTGTGACGATGATGCTGTTGATCGTGAGGATCCAAATGATGATATTGCTGCAGTTGTTCAAGTGCTGCAGAAGATTCGGTACTAAAGATGTTGATGTTCCGGTATTGAAGATCTTGAAGATATTCCAGTAACTGGTTGAGTTACTGATGATGTTGAGAAAGCTTCCAATGATTTATAGATGTATCATATATGATGTTGATAACTCCTTGCTCCTGCAGATGTTGTTATAATATCCTTCTTGTTAAGGGGGAGTGTTGAGATATTGTAACTTCTAAGAATATTATATCTGTACTTTATTATTCCGGAGATGTTTCATTCCTCCGTGAAGATCTTATTGTATATCCGGAGATGTTTATTCCTCCGTCGGATTGTGGTAACTTGGGTTATTAGACTTCCCTAGTGGGGGTCGACCCTGTATGTGTTATGTGGGTCAAAGGGTTATTAGACCACCCTAGAGGGGTCGTCCCAGTCAGTTGTAGTGGGGTGTTTAACCCAGTAATTAAGTTGGGGCCGACCTAGCTTGTGTAAAAGTCAGTCGGGGAATAAGTTTAAGTATAGGAGGATGTTCCTCACTTATCTCACTCATTCATTCACTTGTGAGTGGCGCACTTGTGTGAGAGAGGTCTGCTATGGAGGAGGAGGAGCTCATGTCTTTGGTTTGCATATTTGTATTTGTTGGTCATCTATATTGAGGAAGCTTTGCTAAGTTTTCTACCCCATGAGGGTTTCCCAGGATAAATTTGTGTCTCTTGTGTTTATGCTGTGCTTGTTGTTTCTTCAGTGATCTTGTATATGCTATTATTGTGAAATGAAATGTAATGCTGATATTTTCTGTCTTAGCATATTTAATCTTAACAAGGCCAACCAACTTGGCTCAAGCAGGAAACTCAACAAGATTGGGAAGTGAATATCTTGGAGGACATCAAGCATAGGGGTGTCATAATTTTTGTTGTGACCACATTGCGATGTGGATTTTGTAATGATTGAATTTGTTGTACATGGCCATTTTGGATACAATCCTAGGTCATAGTGTTCCCTATTGTTTGCGGCATTGTAATCAGGGGTTTATCATATGGTTTAATATACTAGTTATGGGTTATTAGTTACTACTGGCATTTGCTTGTCTCATGCAAAACATGTAAAACATTCAATTATAAGGACAATCTATGAAAACTATTATCAATTATTCAACCCATAAAATCTTCATGCAAAATGAAATCTCAACATTTCAACAAAACTTTGTAATGTTCCCTAAATATACATTTCAGCAACAATTTTTCCATGAATGCATAACACATCTATAAGGACAGACTATGAAAACTATTATCAATTATTCAACCCATAAAATCTTCATGCAAAATGCAATTTCAACATTTCAACAGAACTCTGTAATGTGTCCTAAATATACATTTCAGAAACAATTTTTCCATGAATGCATAACAATTTTGCCATGAAAACTATTATCAATTATTCAACCCATAAAATCTTCATGCAAAATGCAATTCCAACATTTCAAGAGAACTCTGTAATGTGCCCTAAATATACATTTCAGCAACAATTTTCCATGAATGCATAACAATTTTGCCATGAAAACTATTATCAATTATTCAACTCATAAAATCTTCATGCAAAATGCAATTTCAACATTTCAACAGAACTCTGTAATGTGCCCTAAATATACATTTCAACAACAATTTTTCCATGAATGCATAACAATTTTGCCATGAAAACTATTATCAATTATTCAACCCATAAAATCTTCATGCAAAATGCAATTTTTCCATGAATGCATAAAGCATAACTCTACAATGTGCCATAAATAGACATTTCAACAATTACCAACATAACCAGTCGAACCGGATCATTCATTATTCCCCATAATTCCCAGCATAATAAGGAGCAAAAGGATTATTTCCATCTAGAAAAAGCATTACGATAAGCAGCAACAAAACCAACATAATTTCCATAGCATTAAAAGAACTATAATAAATTAAATCACCAGTTAAATTCGCATCATAACCATTTGAACCAACATCAGACCAAGCATCACAACTGGTAGCACAAGGATTCCTAGAAGGCCAATTAGAACAAGCACAAGCAGGAGCAAGCCTAGCATAATAATTCTCGGCAGCCCCAGAATTCATAACATTATAGCCATAGCTCATTGAATATCCAATTCCAAATCAAGCATGACCGAAAACCCTATGCAACAGTTCAGAGAAATTCACCAAAACCCTACTGCAACAAATGCAACATAAACCAACAACATAAACCCTACTACAACAAATGCAACATAAACCAACAACATAAACCCTACTGCAACATAAACCAAAACGTAAACCCTACTGCAACGAATGCGCTAAGAAATGCATTTACCGATACCACAAACAACAACATAA
Source organism: Larix kaempferi (assembly GCA_027924585.1). Taxonomy (NCBI): domain Eukaryota; kingdom Viridiplantae; phylum Streptophyta; class Pinopsida; order Pinales; family Pinaceae; genus Larix; species Larix kaempferi. The sequence continues at coordinate 7,890,543 of BSBM01000445.1, forward strand.
ATTCAACATAAACCACACCATAAACCTAGAAATGCAGCAAAAAAGGTCCACACAATTCCCAACAGGTTGAAAGTGTTGAAAAACATAGTTGCAGAGATAGCTGGTAGGAGATTCCTACTAGTGATCCAACCACGAAGCCACCTCCATGCCACCAAACCCACTGGAGCATGAATGCAAGTGAACTCATAGTAGCACAAAGCCAACGAGCCCACTGGAGTAGGAAGCCAGCGAGCCCACTGGAGTAGGAAGCCAACGAGCCTTCCATCTCCACCACCGAACCCACTGGAGAATGAACTCACTGGAGCAAGAATTCCAATGCAACCCACACAACTTCCATCTCCACCACTGAACCCACTGGAGCACAAATGCCACTGCAACCCACGAAGAAACCAACTGCACGAAGCCATAAACCAATTACACGAAGCCACCAAGCGAAGCCACCAAACGAACTGGACTAGGAAGCCACCGTCTCCACCACCGAACCCACCGGAGCACAAAACTCCCATTTCCACCAACGAACCAATAGAAATCTCCAACAGGGTGCACTGCAGACAGAGTCACCAATCGTTGGTATGCTGCGGGCATGGGGAAACACTTAATGTAACGAAGACCAGTAAACCACAGCAAGAGAAACACTGAACACCTTCCAACCACAACCAAGACACCTTCCAACCGCAATCGAGGCAGAACTAGAGTAGGATACGACCAAAGCAGATGGTGCACAGAACAGGTTCTGGGGCAGCCCAACGACCACCCACCGGGCCCAAGCAAAATAACACGAGACTATGGAGCAACCACAAGAGAAGGGCGATAGGACCATGGAAAAGCATGTCGTAAAGGTTGCATTAAAGTGCCCACCCACCACGACAGGTGGCGCTACCATCTCAACCCCCAAACGACACCTATCGAGGTCGCCACATAACATGAGGAGTCGAGCCACGTGGAGTTTCCAATTAGTGGCATCCCTCCCCTATGTAATTTCATTAAAAGAAAATATTTTATATAGATATTACAACATTTTTCTTTAATTTGTCTTTCCTTTATTTTTTAGAAAAGATAAAAGACAAAACGTTGACCTATCATCTTACTCTATTTAAAACTAAATGCACATCATCCCTACCCAATGCACACAAACGCATATTTTCACCCCATAAAAGTGGGTGGTGAGAGATTTACAAATAGTAATAAAAAATGCACATTCAAGCCTTCATGAAGGGGGAGGTGGGGACACATATAATAATAAATTTACAAACAACAATAAATAACAGACATAACCACTTCATCATAAACATTGAATAAAAATTGCTACAAATTTAAAGATGCCATTATGAACCATTTTTTAAGCAAATTAAAATTTAACATTTAAATACTTTTCTTACTAAAATTAAATGTTAAACAAATCACAATAACAACAATTGAAATTTAGAACGAAAATCTATATAAATTTTATTTAAAAAATAAAATATAATATAAAAGCAAACATGCCACTCTCCACAAAAAAGACAAGGATATTGCGAAAGTTTAGCATGCTCATTAGCAAATTTATTTTCTTTAGGCATAAGCTTCCACCATGGGCCTCTCCCTTTTTATTTGTCTTTATCATGAGAAAAAAAATATCTATCCACAATTTATAGCTTTTAATAAGAACAAACTCAATGATTGTTCATTCATGGCACATGTGACAAAACATAAAATCAAATGATTAAACTATGGTCTGGCTTGACAAGTGGTAGGCATTTCATGGAATATCAAGTGCGAAGCTAACAAGAATGTGACTACATCTCCCTCACTCCTAAAGATTAGGGCATACAATATAAAATATCAAAGAAAATTATATTTTAAAATATTTATAATATTACATGGTGTGGTAGTAAATTTTTTTTTTTAAAATTATGATTATCGAGGGGCTCCACTTAATGCAGGGGTTAGTTGCACAAATGTGTACTGTGGCTACTCAATTTCTCCATGGCTACAAGAAACAAAATGGATATCATACAGAGGAAATCATCCACAACCTAATCAACCATTGTTAGGTAGGCCAACCAACTTGACTCAAGCAGGAAACTCAACAAGATTGGGAAGTGAATATCTTGGAGGACATCAAGCATAGGGGTGTCATATAGGGGTGTTATAATTTTGTTGTGACCACATTGCGATGTGGATTTTGTAATGACTGAATTTGTTGTACATGGCCATTTTGGATACAATCCTAGGTCATAGTGTTCCCTATTGTTTGCGGCATTGTAATCAGGAGTTTATCATATGGTTTAATATACCAGTTATGGGTTATTAGTTATTACTGGCATTTGCTTGTCTCGTGCAAAACATGTAAAACATTCAATTATAAGGACAGTCTATGAAAACTATTATCAATTATTCAACCCATAAAATCTTCATGCAAAATGAAATTTCAACATTTCAACAGAACTTTGTAATGTGCCCTAAATATACATTTCAACAACAATTTTTCCATGAATGCATAACACAATTATAAGGACAAACTATGAAAACTATTATCAATTATTCAACCCATAAAATCTTTATGCAAAATGCAATTTCAACATTTCAACAGAACTGTGTAATGTGCCCTAAATATACATTTCAGCAACAATTTTTCCATGAATGCATAACAATTTTTCCATGAAAACTATTATCAATTATTCAACCCATAAAATCTTCATGCAAAATGCAATTTCAACATTTCAACGTAACTCTGTAATGTGCCCTAAATATACATTTCCGCAACAATTTTTCCATGAATGTATAACAATTTTTCCATGAAAACTATTATCAATTATTCAACCCATAAAATCTTCATGCAAAATGCAATTTCAACATTTCAACAAAACTTTGTAATGTGCCCTAAATATACATTTCAACAACAATTTTGCCATGAATGCATAACACAAAACTTTGCATTGTGCCATAAATAGACATTTCAACAATTACCAACATAACCAGTCGAACCATATCATTCATTATTCCCCATAATTCCCAGCATAATAAGGAGCAAAAGGATTATTTCCATCTAGAAAAAACATTACGATAAGCAACAACCGAACCAACATAATTTCCATAGCATTAAAAGAACTATAATAAATTAAATCACCAGTTAAATTCGCAATCATAACCATTTGAACCGACATCAGACCAAGCGTCACAACTGGTAGCATAAGGATTCCTAGCAGGCCAATTAGAATAAGCACAAGCAGGAGCAGGCCTAGCATAATAATTCTCGGCAGCCCTAGAACACATAACATTATAGCCATAGCTCATTGAATATCCAATTCCAAATCAAGCATGACCCAAAACCATATGCCACAATTCAGAGAAATTCACCAAAACCCTACTGCAACAAATGCAACATAAACCAACAACATAAACCCTACTGCAACATAAACCAACAACATAAACCCTACTGCAATGAATGTGATAAGAAACGCATTGACCGGTACCGCAAACAACAACATAAATTCAACATAAACCACACCATAAACCTATAAATGCAGCAAAAAGGTCCACACAATTCCCAGCAGGTTGAAAGTGTTGAAAAACACAGTTGTAGAGATAGCTGGTAGGAGATTCCTACTAGTGATCCAACCACGAAGCCACCGCCATGCCATTGAACCCACTGGAGCATGAACGTAAGTGAACTCACAAGAGCAAGAAGCCAACGAACCCACTGGTGTAGGAAGACAACGAGCCTTCCATCTCCACCACCGAACCCACTGGTGTAGGAAGCCAACGAGCCTTCCATCTCCACCACCGAACCCACTGGAGAACGAACCCCAATGCAACCCACAAAACTTCCATCTCCACCACCGAACCCACTGGAGCACAAACGCCACTGCAACCCACGAAGAATCTAGCTGCATGAAGCCACCGAACGAACTGGAGTAGGAAGCCACCATCCCCACCACCGAACCCACTGGAGCACGAAACTCCTATCTCCACCACCGAACCAACAAAAATCTCCGATAGGGTGCACTGCAGACAGAGTCACCAACCGCTAGTGCGCCGCAGGCATGGGGCAACACTTAATGTAACGAAGACCAGTAAACCACAGCAAGCGAAACACTGAACACCTTCCAACCGCAACTGAGGCACCTTCCAACCGCAATCGAGGCATAACTAGAGTAGGATAAAACTGAGCAGACGGTGCACATAACAGGTTCTAGGGCAACCGAGCGACCACACACCGGGCCCAAGAAAAATAACACGGGATTGTGGAGCAACCATGGGAGAAGGGCGATAGGACTGTGGAAAAGCACATTGTACAGGTCACATTAAAACACCTTGGCGCTGCCATCTCATCCCCCAAACGACACCTGCCGAGGTCGCCACATGGAGTGTCCAATTAATGGCATCCCTCCCCTATGTAATTTCATTAAACAAAAATATTTTATATAGATATTTCAACATTTTTCTTTAATTTGCCTTTCCTTTATTTTTTAGAAATGCTAAAAGACAAAACGTTGCCCTATCATCCTACTCTATTTAAAACTAAATGCACATCATCCCTACCCAATGCACACATATGCATATTTTCACCCCATAAAAGTGGGTGGTAAGAGATTTACAAATAGTAATAAAAAATGCACATTCAAGCCTTCATGAAGGTGGACGTGGGGACGCATATAAGGATAAATTTACAAACAACAATAAATAACACACATAACCACTTGATCATAACATTGAATAAAAATTGGTACAAATTTAAAGATGCCATTATCAATTAAAATTTAACATTTAAATACTTTTCTTACTAAAATCAAATGTTAAACAAATAATAATAACAACAATTGAAATTTAGAACGACAAATCTAGATAAAATTTTATTTAAAAAATAAAAAATAATATAAAACAAACATGGCACTCTCCACAAAAAAGACACGTATTTTGCGAAAGTTTAGCATGCTCATTAGCAAATTTATTTTCTTTAGGCAGAAGCTTCCACCATGGACCTCTCCCTTTTTATTTGTCTTTATCATGAGAAAAAGCAGATATCTGTCCACAATTTATAGCTTTTAATAAGAACAAAATCAATGATTGTTCATTCATGCAACATGTGACAAAACATAAAATCAAATGATTAAACTGTGGTCTGGCTTGACAAGTGGTAGGCCTTTCATGGAATATCAAAGTGCGAAGCTAACAAGAATGTGACTACATCTCCCACTCCTAAAGATTAGGGCATATAATATAAAATATCGAAGAAAAATATTTATAATATTACATGGTGTGGGAGTAAAACTTAAAAAAAATTATTTCCTTGGAATTTTAGAAAATATGTCAAGGGTCAAAAACTTATAAACATTGTGTAAAAGTGAAAGTCTATCTTCTTAAGAATTACTAAATAAATCAACTTACCCATATTGATAAAATAATAATTAATAAAACTATTTCACTACCAATTTAACAACAAAATTATAATACAAGTTTTACCATATTAAAAAAAACATTTATAAAATTACAAAAAACTTTACACTCAACTTTATCCACTGCCAACGAGCTTGAAATTGAAGGGGTACATGATTTTTCATGAGATTTCACATCCGACGTGTATGTCCCGAAATATATTATAATTAAATAGTGCAATTCTCCATCTACCATAGTGCAATTGATGTACTGAAAGAATGGCCATTACATTACACGGATCGTTTGATGTAATGCTGGCCAATCTTTAACGAGTAGGCTAAAACATCCATGATTTGCATCTATTATTCAACGATTTTGGAAGATAACGAGCTATTGAATATGTAAATTTGAATTATCGTTTAGTTTTTATATGTATATTTCGCTGGGATATGAATTAATTTTTAAATTTAATTAATAAGTAATTTAATAGTTTATATCTTTGTAGTAATAGTAAGTATTAGTGAATATAATGATGATGATGATTAATGTCTCTGAGCTTGGTCTATCGGACCTTAAGAAGAGTGGAAAAGGGGATTATTAGGTTTGTTTTAAAATTTTATCCCTATGCTCAAAAAGTTTGGAGAGAAGTTTTCCTAGCTCATTATAGTCTTGACAAGTTAGGAGGTTAGAAAGGTTTGTATTAAAACAAATATTATGAAATTGAGATTTAATGTGGGTGTAAGTGGAACACTCTAAGAGAAAATGAGTTTCGTCCTCAACACTCATAGACTCACAAAGATGACAAAATAACAATACAATAGCAAAATAACAATACACAAAATAGCAATACAATCTAATTATGCTAATATGTTAATAACTACTACCTAAAACTTTTCCAAAAAAAATTCAAATAAATCTGAACTAGTAATAGTTTTGTCCACGTTGATGCAGTGTGTTAATGATCTTTATCCAGACAACACCATCAACTACACTACATTGGTGCTGCGACCATATCCGTGCCGACAATCCTTATTTCCGCGAAATCAATGGTGCTATGTACAAAGCATAAAATAAACCCACGAATAAATAAAGAACCAAGAAGATTTCATGGTTTAACTTCATTGTAAAATTAGTAAAATCAATTGTTGAATGTGTTCCAAAAATTCCAAAGGTAAAAATGTAAAAGTATCTTACAAATTTCCAAATAAATTGAAATCAAAACTACAGTCGCAATATATACCAACATAGATCTATCTAAAAGGGGATCTACCAAGCACTTAGAGGGATCAAATCTCTCAAAGGTGCAAACCCCTTTTTAGACATGTTGAGGAATGTCATTCTAAATATTTTAAATCTAATTTGAGCAGACATGTTATTTTTATAATATTTTATTATTTTTAATAATGACACGTGGCATCTATAGGATGAGCACGGAAGGAGTTGCACATCTCCCCCTACTGGGTTGAAGAATGCGCCTCTTCGGCACAATAAATTATAATCTAAAATTTGTATATAATATCCAAATATATTAAATCAAAACTATATATTATATATTATATAATATAACATAGAAAACAAGTAAATTATTATTTCTATTAAATGATTTGAATTTATATTTTATAATTTTAAATAATAAATCAAATAGAAAATTAGATACTACATATAACCGTGTAAATCAAAATATCAAAGTTATAATACTTTTGTGCCTCTCAACATCTCCACCTAAAACCTTCAAAATGTCTATTAACAACTTGCAATTACACCAATTTTAATTGTTTTTCTAACAACTCTTTGATCCCAGTGCCGTAAAGTTCGACATGATGAAAGTTCCTACTAATTACATAATTCCGACGACTATGACAGTAAATATAAGAGATGAGACACGATATCGGAGATACGGAAGGGAAAGAAAGCATGTCTCTTCCTACAACTTTACCACCGAGAGTTTCAATGTCGGGAGCTCAGGTATCCTTTCACAACTTTCCTACTGAGATTTTTCACGTGTAGAGTTTTATGAATCTATGATATTACTTTCTTTTTGTCGCGATAGATTTATTTTAGGGATAGTGGTATAAACTAGCATAGCCACTTAACTTGTGGCTAGTGAACACCGATAGGTCACAAGTTAACTGTCATGAAGAAGTCATATGTTACTTGTTCTTCATGCTTAGTTGTAATCACCTATTGTTCTCCATGCCTTAGTTACTATAATAGCCCTAGTTTTGACTTAAAATGTATTTAGTCAAAATTATCTAAATGATATAAATATGTTAGTGTGGATTCCTAGTGTTTTTGACACAGATCTGTCAACAGGGGTTCACCTCGCACTGTTGTCAACAAACATCGACCAAACACCCTTAAGCATCGTCCCAGAAAGGTTTTACCCTTTCCAGCAATAGTCGTGGAGAGAGTGAGGTCTCACCCGAGATGTTTAAGGGGGCATGCAGGAACCAAGCTTCCACAGTTGGGAGAGGACATGCATCTACTATCACTTAGTCGCTACAGAAACTAGAGATTTATCTTCGCATTATACTAACAATTCAAATATGTAATCAACATTCACATCAAAAACATGTAATCGACATTCACATCAGCAATATGTAATCGGAATTCATATAAACTAACAATATAGATTAATCGACAGGGAAACAAAACCTCATATACATCGCATCATTAAGATATCATTCATCATTCATAACACGATGACACAAATAGAAGACACAAAATAGAGACATAACCAAACATCCTCATGCATTAACTCATCTCAGAGACTGCGGGATAACCTTCGCAGAAACAATTCCAAGCGACTAACATGAATCCATATACTCAAATCAAAACTTGCCGAACGAAGACAAATAAATTAGACTTATCTCCAAAACACACAATGCAAGGTGCGATATATATAGATGATCTTGTTAGGAACCCATGTCTTTACTTTGTTAGTATATTGTTGTTGGACACATATGCTTTGTAAGTCGTCCCGTAGTATTTTTTGATCAATAGTTTGTGTTATTGTTGTTGGCGCATATGCTTTGTAAGTTGCCCGTAGTATTGTTGATCCATAGTATTTGCGCCCAGACTTAGTATATAAGTGTATGTTGAGACCTAGGAAGGCACCGTGAAGTTATTTGTATTGACCTTGCTCAAAGGAGGTTGCCCCCTCGAAGTGGCCTGTGATCAATATAAAAGTGATTATGAGTTCTATCATTTCTGCTATTTCACATATTCTTATTAATTAATTGTTGCAGGTGCTTCACATATGGTATCAGAGCACTTTCTTAGGCTCGCTGGGTGAAATTTATGCCAAATTTTTTTTTCGCATCTGTTGCAGGTTCAGATTTGGGAATAATCCCTATCCGCTTAACTGTGGGAAGTACTTGGGCATAATCCCTAAAACTCATTGTGAGGAGTACCACAGGAACCCTGAAGTAGTTGTCCCATTGAGAGGACCTGCCAGCGAAAAGGGCAACAACCCCTACCTGATTGACTAGTTCCCACCCGTGAGGTAAACCAAGAGCTTTCGTTTGTGGCAAAGCGGTTATCAGTTTTACCTGAGCCGTGGAGTGAGGGGTACTGCCCCAATACGCAAGCCGTTAGACAGCATTGGTGGCTAAGTGAAACCCCTAAACTGTTAGGAAGTCGCACATACCTGGGGTCCATATCTATTTTCAACTGAACTGTTGTCGATCACTACTGCGTCGTTTTAGATCCAGCTGTTCAGATCCATTCTGAAAGCCGTTCCGGATCGAGCCGTTTTCAATACATTCGGCACCATTTCAGATCCCTCTATTTCCACTCACTTCTGGGCCGTTGCAGATATATCTGTTTTAGATCCCTTCCGAGCCGGAGAAAAAAAAAATCAATTTTTTCTCCATATCTCCCTTGTTTTCACTCTGTTTCCGTTGAAATTTTTGGGGAACCCCTGTCATCCCATTCTGCATATTTCATTCCTAAGGACCCTATCCCCAATTCCACTTCCCAAAGCCCAAAATCCCACATTTGTCTATTTTTAGGGTTTGCCATAACTTCCTCAGATTTCACCCAATCACCTTCAAATTTTACCACAGAGTTCCCTTCTGAATTCTGCTTCTTTGTCCCCCTCTGCCAAATTTTCTCATTCTTTCACCCCGCTTATGAAATCCTCATTTTTTGCTTCCCTATCTATTTGACAGTGTCCAAAACCTAGTCAAACCCCAATTACCCTTCAGATTTTTTCCCAAATCGAGATTTTCCCTTACTGAAGCAATTTCTGTTTTTGTTTTCCTACCCAGTCAAAAAAAAAAAACTCCTGGTTATGGTTGTCACCTGTGCAGGAGCAAAAACCATGGAAGAAGCATTTGCAGCCATCCAAGCCAAACTCCAAGATCTGGATGAAAAATTTCTCGGCCTCCATCTTGAACATTCAGCTATGAACAACAAACGACAGTCCGAGTCTTCATCAGACAATGGGTTCTCTTCTTCTAGAAATTTCTGTGGTCCGAAGCTTGATTTTCCTCGCTTCAATGGTACTGATCCAACTGGATGGATCTATCATGCAGAACAATATTTCAGTTTACATAATACTTTTGATGTCAACAAAGTTCCGCTTGCATCCTTTCATTTGGAATAGGAAGCTCTTCAATGGTACTGTTGGTACATCAAGGCTCATGAAGAGCCAAAATGGCCAGACTTTTTGCAACGATTTGGTCCTAGTGCTTTTGATGACTTCACAGGATCCCTCACTAAACTTCGCCAAATTGGCATTATGAGAGAGTATCAAACCGAATTTGAGAAACTAACCAACCACACTGAAGGATTGTCTGATGACTTTTACCGAAGTTTTTTTTATCAATGGTCTAAAGCATGCCATCCGCTTTGAGGTCAAAATGTTCTGTTCCAACACAATGATGGAAGCCCTAGGGTTGGCTAAGTTGGCAGAAGACAAGATTGCATCCCAACAACGCTCCAAGCCCACTTTTGTTCCCTTCCGAAATATGGGTTCTCAATGACCACATATACCATAGGCTCCTCGACCAACTCCTATCAAGCGTTTGTCTGAAATAGAGATGCAAGCACGCAGAGAAAAGGGGATTTGCTATAATTGTGATGAGAAATTCACTCGGGGACATAGATGTGTTCAGCAAAAGCTCTATCTCTTGGATGTTGATTCTCTGCCTACCTCTGAAATTGGTGATGAAGATATAGAAACAATGGATGCTCAGGTCAACATTCAGGAACCGCCTATTGACCCTCCGTCTCAGGATGACCAGCCAGAGATATCTCTCCATGCTTTAGCTGAAATCACCACCCCCCAAACAATGCGGGTCAGGGGTTACTTCAAGAAGCTTCCTCTTACAATACTCATTGATTCTGGTAGCACTCATAATTTCATTGACCCTCGGATTGCTAAACAAGCTGATTGTTTTATCCATCCTTGTTCCAACTTTGAAGTCATGGTTTCCAATGGGGGCACCTTACCTTACAAAGGGAAGTGTCGAAATGTGCGTATCTCTATGGGAGATTATACCTTGCGCTCTGACATGTTTTCCTTGACCTTAGGCGGATGTGATGTAGTTTTGGGCGCTCAATGGCTACGCACACTTGGCCCTATCTTATGGGATTTTGCTGAACTTTGGATGCAGTTTTCCCTCAATGGAAAAACACACACATTGACATGATTACAACTAGAGTCTCTCAGCATCATCAGTTCACATCGCATGGAAAAAATTATCAAGAAGAATTCACATGGTGTCATCGCTCAGATCCATTCCATTCAGATGCAACCATCAGCAGTCTCCACTACTCCTTTAGATCTACGACAAATTCTGGATCGATATACAGGTGTCTTTGCTAAACCAGTGGGATTGCCACCTTCAAGGCCAGAAGACCATCGTATTCATCTCCTTCCTAGCAGCGTTCCTCCCAACATTAGGCCCTATCACTACCCATTTCACCAAAAAACGGAGATTAAAATGCTCGTTCGGGACTGATTGAAGCAAGGTATTATTCACCCAAGCACTAGTTCCTTTTCTTCTCCAATTCTTCTTGTCCGCAAAAAAGATGGGTCATGGCACCTCTGCATTGACTTCCGAGCACTTAATCACCTCACCATCAAGGATAAGTTTCCAATTCCTATTGTTGATGAGCTTCTTGATGAGCTTCTTGATGAGCTTCATAGGGCTCAATTTTTCTCCAAGTTGGATCTTCGTTTTGGGTATCATCTAATTCGGGTTCATGAGGATGATATCCCTAAAACAACTCTCCACACACATGATGGCCATTATGAGTTTTTGGTCATGCCCTTTGGCCCCACTAATGCTCCTTCCATATTCCAGGCCTTAATGAATAAAATATTTCGACCCTACTTGCGGAAATTCATTATGGTATTCTTTGATGATATCCTCATCTACAGTAAAACATGGGACGAACATCTCCAGCATCTGGATCTTGTCATGCAACTTTTCTCTGACCATCATCTCCACACCAAGCAGCCTAAATGTTTTTTTGGACAGAAGGAAGTTGAGTATCTCGGGCACATTATCTCAGCACAAGGGGTTCGCGTGGATCTTGCCAAAATCGATGCCATGAACAATTGGCCGCATCCTTAGACACTCAAGAGCCTTCGTGGTTTTTTGGGGTCGACTGGATACTACCGCAAGTTTGTCAAGGATTATGGGAAGATTGTAGCTCCATTAACTGCTCTATTGAAAAAGGATGCTTTTACATGGACACATGCTGCTCAGTGTGCATTTGACAAACTAAAACAAGCTATGTGTACTGCACCTGTTCTAGTTATGCCCGATTTTTCCAAGCCCTTCACTATTGAGAGTGATGCTTGCGGCAATGGACTTGGTGATGTTCTCCTTCAAGATGAACACCCCATTGCATTCACCAGCAAATCCCTTTCAGGTAAGAATTTAGATGCCTCTACATATGAGAAGGAAATGATGGCTATTTTGCATGCAGTACAGAAGTGGCGACCATACCTATTAGGGAATCATTTCTGCATTAAGACTGATCACCAGACTCTGAAATATTTCTTGGAATAGCGTGTCTCCTCCCCAACACAACAGAAATGGGTTAGCAAACTCATGGGTTATGACTATGAGATCACTTACAAGAAGGGTAAAGACAATATTGTGGCAGATGCTCTTTCTCGCACATTTGATGCCCAAGGTTCTCTTTCAGCTATTTCTATGCCTGTTCCAAATTGGTTGCAATCTGTTCAACAGGGTTATGTCAATGACTCTTCCTTATCTCAAATCATCCAACGCTTGACCAACAATCCTTCTGCTATACCACATTACTCTTGGGATGGTGCTTCTCTGAGATACAAGGGTCGTCTGGTGCTTCCCCAGAGCACAGATCTTCAACAGGCTGTCTTCTATGAACTCCATGCTTCTCCATCGATAGGGCACTCTAGGTTCCTCAAAACGTATGAACAGGAATGGCATAACTTCTTTTGGCAGGGCATGAAAAGGACAATTCAATAGATGGTGGCTGAATGTGATACATGCCAGCGCAATAGGGGTGAAACAACACTCTGTCCAGGATTGCTCGAACCCTTGCCCATACCTACACAGATTTGGAAAGATATTTCTATGGATTTCATTGAAGGGATTCATAAATATGGCGGGAAGACAGTGATTCTCGTTGTGGTTGATCGCCTCTCCAAAGATAGTCATTTTTGTGCTCTCAGCCATCCCTATACAGCCTCCTCAGTCGCTCAAATTTTCCTGGACTAGATCTTTAGTCTTCATGGCATCCCTTCTTCCATTGTCTCGGATCGTGATGCAACTCTCACCAGTCATTTTTGGACAGAACTATTTCGCCACACTGGCACCAAATTGAAGATTAGTTTAGGGTATCACCCACAAACAGATGGTCAGACTGAAATTATCAATAAATGCTTGGAAACTTATCTTCGTTGCTTCACCTCTGAACAACAACATCAGTGGGAAAAGTGGATCCCTCTCGCTGAATGGTGGTACAATACCTCTTACCACACTGCCTCTAAAATGACCCATATGAAGCAGTCTATGGTCAGGAACCTCTAGTTCTTCTTCCATACACCCCCAACAGTTCACCAATTTAGGAAGTTGACACGGTCCTTCGAAACCTCGATCAGATTCTTCGCATTTTGCGGGACAATCTTCACATGGCAAGAAATCGCATGAAGCAACAAGTTGATCAGCACCGTTCTGAACGCACTTTTCAAGTAGGCGATATGGTTTTTCTTCGTCTCCATCCATACAAGAAATCCTCCCTGAAACTCAAAGGGCGTCATAAGCTCGCTCCAAAGTTCTATGGGCCATATCGGATTCTTTAGAAGATTGGGCCCGTTGCTTATAAATTGGAACTTCCTCCTTCTTCCCGCATTCATCTAGTATTTCATGTCTCTTGTCTGAAGAAAGTTCTTGGCACCAACATCAGTGGACAAACAATTTTACCTGAACTGGATAATGAAGGATCCATCCTTTTGGAGCTGGAGGCCATCCTCAATCGGTGCACTCGTTAGCTTTGCTCTCGCTCTATCACAGAGGTCTTAATTCAGTGGCACGGCATGCAACCAGAGGATGCTACATGGGAACCACTCCTTCAGATACAACAACAATTTCCACATCTAAAGTTTTGAGGACAAATCTTTTTTTAAGGGGGAGGGGATGTTAGGAACCCATGTCTTTACTTTGTTAGTATATTGTTGTTGGACGCATATGCTTTGTAAGTCGTCCCGTAGTATTTGTTGATCAATAGTTTGTGTTATTGTTGTTGGCGCATATGCTTTGTAAGTCACCCGTAGTATTGTTGATCCATAGTTTGTAGTGGCCCATGGTTTTGACCCATAGTATTGGCGCTTAGAATTAGTATATAAGTGTGTGTTGAAACCTATGAAGGCACCGTGAAGTTATTTGTATTGAGCTTGCTCAAAGGAGGTTGCCCCCTCGAAGTGGCCTGTGATCAATATAAAAGTGATTCTGAGTTCTGTCATTTCTGCTATTTTGCATATTCTTATTAATTAATTGTTGCAGGTGCTTCACAGATCTCCAATGATGCCCTTAGGATTACAATTGTAGTTCTATTTATAGACAACTATGGTTATTACAAAATGGTCCAAATTACCCGCTCTAACTAACTAGACCAAAACTTGCGCTTTCGTCAACTTCTTATCCTTCACGAATGGTCCTTTCCTCCGCTGATGACCCCATTTGTTGTTGTCGGCTTCCGCACTTCATGCGCTCTAACCCCTTGCCAACAAGCCCCCAACACAAAATTGTGGCTCACCCTCGAGCCACCTTAGCTGGACATTTATGGTGCATTTACCTAGGACTTGCAATCATCGTATGCAGCTTTAATCTGGTCAACAACTTCCTTTTCTGACTCTTTGAGTGTTGCGCAATCTTCGACTTAATGTTTTGTTGGGTGTTTGCTACTCATATGTTGTGCTTTTTCTAGTTCTTGCTTGACCTGTGCCATCCCTTCCATTGCTTTCACAGTCAATTGTTCCGCCTTCGTTTGTAACTTATCTAGGTGTTTTGTTCTCCTCTACTGCCTTGTGTGCGCCTTATTCACTCGATGCTGCAATTCTTTTAGATTTGTATCCTTTGTCATTTGTGTGAGTAGGGGCATCACTTTAAGCGATCCCATCAGTGACTCCATCTTTCTCTTTGCCTCGCTGAGTTGCGCGTTCAGTTGATGCAGTTTCTCATCTTGTACTAAACTCCCCCATAACTCAGTGATGTCTTCTGCAATTTCCTGGGCTATCTTTTCTATCTCTGTGATCTTCGTTGCAGCTTCCTCTATCGCATCTTGTCTATTTTGGGTTTGTTTTGGTGGCGTGCTGGGAACCACCCTTGCTTGCAGTTCTACATTCTCCTTTCGCAGGTCTGCGATAACCACTCCTAACTGTATCGTTTTTTCCTCTGCTAACATGTATGTTTCTATTGTTGGGGCCTCTTCGCATGCCATTGATATTGCATGCTCCAATCTCTTCTTGTCTTCTATGGCCTTTTCTTTTTCGTTCAGGATTTTCTCTCTCTCGTCGTGGAGTCGATGTGCCTCCGCTTCGCTGTCCTGCGCCTGTCATTTTTATTTTACCATTTGATCATGTGTTGCAGCTCCACGGTCGCTGACTTCTGGTGTCGGCTTCTGCACTTCATGCACTCTAACCCTGTTCCAACAAGTGGAGAGGTCAAGTCCAAGGCCCGACTAGTGAATGGCTAGGCATGTATGAAGTATATATTTTATTTGTACTGTGTGGTTGGCTTGTTATGTTGATTTCGAATATTGGTAAGTATTACGTGCATAAATAATAAAATGGTCCAAGAATGGTTGTGTTAAGAGCACCAAAGGAGCTATGATTCCACCAAAGGGAAAGAGGAAAGGGGTTCCATGGGAGACTAAACCCCTGCCGCCAAGTGTCAACCTTAGAACTCACCCAAATTTTGTCATGTGCTTTGAATAAGCCAAATATCTCCTTTTTTACTATTCTCCAATCATTGAATGCATGTGTGAGGTTGGTGGGTAAAGTCACCTCATGTAGTTATTGCAGCATGGGGTTGACTACACTTTTGTTATAGTTATGTCATGACAGAAGTCACTCTAGAGATGCCAGGAGTCCTTTCTTCTACTGTCAGAAGTGATGTTAGTGTCTATTGTGGAAAAAATTGCACAAGTGTGTACTCTACCACTTGGTAAGGGAATAGACCTTGTAGGCTGCAACAAGGATTTAGTCCTTGGAGACCCTGTGTGAGTGGATTGGTTGTCTTCCAAGTGATCATGCAATAGATTGTTAGTGCAATTGACATAAAACAAAGAAATACAGGTAAAATGAAAAATAAAATAGATGGGGGGAGAGTGCAAAGTCCAATAACAATCCAAGCTATGCTAAACCACTTTTGTATTTCCCAACGGTCAAGTTGTACAACACCTAGGAGGTGTAGGCTTCAAGGGAAGCTAACAATCTCCCTTGGAGGGGCCTTTTTTGTCCAAACTATAGGCTAAGTCAATGGTAGAACAATGGAGAGGAGCTCTTTCCCCTTGAAGGAAGGTGGCAAGGGAGATTGGAAATGCTTACAATGATAGGAAGAGGTGGGCTATGAAGAAGCTCCAACACAAATCCAGCAGCATAAACTCTCTTTTGATTTCTCTCTACAAAATGCATGCCAATGGATTCCTTATATATCCCAAGAGGTGACCAACAAACAACTACATCCAAATGTGAACCCATCTCCTCTATAAACTAGTTCTAAGGTACACCAAGAAGGATATTTAATTCCACCAAATGTGTGACAAGCCGAATTCAGATCCTTGGAGGTGATGGAGTCTTCAATGCACCATGGGAAGTTGGTGGTCCCTCCATTTTAAAAGTAGCACTGCAATTATCGAAGGAATAGCCATGCTTGTATTGTGCGGGCATTGAACTGGTAACCTACACTATAGCGTGGGTCAACAATGGTTCAACTGTGCAACCCCTTATTTTGATTGATCTTGGGAATTTTTGACTCATGCCGTATTTTGGATTTATTGAGGATGCCTATGGTGAGATGTATTTCTCTATGCTGATGATGCCTTACTAGAAGAATCGTCGAAATGTCACATGTGTGAAAAATTTAGGCGTCAATAGATGCCCCTTGATGTATAAGGTTCGAAGGGTACTATAGATTCGATAATGCATCATGTTTGATTGTGTTTCTCTCGTGTTCTATATGACAAAGCATATGTGGACAATAGGGTCCTCCCATGGGGGAATATTATTGGTGACAAATGTTGGAACTGTAATAAAGAATATTTTTTTATACAAATGAGGTTGGCATACCCATGTTCATGAAATGTTGTCAAGGTGATTACAATAATAGAGGACCAAAGGGGTCACTCGACTATATTGATGTGGTATAGACAAAGGCAGCTTCGATCCATGTCAGAGTAAATAACCCAAGAACTGTTGTGGAATATTGAATAAGCGGTATTGTTGATGATCATGATAATCCGATGGGGGTGAGGGACCCATGTGGTGGTGAAGCTGCCTGAGAAATTTATGCTGCCATATGGACTGATACCATGGTTTGTAAATGTGAACATTGCTACCTTGAAAAGTACATTTCCCCCTTATGCAATAGATGTTTTGACGTCGAGTATGGGGGAAACCACTTAGTTAGGGAGCACTAATGACTCTCCCTACCAAGTTCGAGGTGATCCTTTATAGTGATTGAAAGGGATCCCAAGGTACAACTACAATGACTGCAACTCTTGGAATGTAGTGTTTTGATGTCGACGAGAGCTTAAGTACATGATAAGACAAGGGTCTTATCCTGAGAACTGATATCATGTTGTAACCAACTAGGGGATGGGAATACTTGTCACAAGAATGGTTGATAAGAGTGGGGATCATAACTTCCTTTGATCGATGTAAACATGGGGAGTGGGGACGACAACTTTCCTTTCGGAATGGTACAAATTGATATAGAGAGAGACAAACTGAAAATGAAAGGGATTTGATGGAGACATAGAACAGAGAGTAATGGTGATCTAAAAAATAGACATTACTGAGGATATTGATACTCAAATACATAAATCAAAGGTGACCATGGGTTGCTTCCAAAAGAATGGGGTGTTCCAACATTGCAAGGTGATGGGGGAACCATTTGTACATAAAGAATAATGGTGGGGTCCCCACAGTTTTCGGTGTGTCGAGGGACCAATTTGATAATAGGCAGAGTCCCCACGGTTTTGAGTGGATCAGGGGACGCTTTCCAAGATGAAGTGGGGATTTAACTTGCAGACACAAAGATGAGTGCCCCATGAATTCATGCCATGCAGTGTATGCCTATGGGACAACTAAATAGTACTGGTTACTTATGAGGGTTGGGAGCTCATAGGTGTCTTTGCGAAGGTAGTGATACAAAGAAGATTACAGGATTTAAAGTGCTCATGGAGGTATGAGTAGGATTTGTGAATATTTATCGTAACATGGGCCGAGGAATCTGATGGTATTTATTATGAGAGGTGGAGGAGTAAATGCGAAGCTATAAATTGATGAGCTAGGGGTGATATTTTTAAGTTGGGTAAGATTTCTTGGACTTGTGGGGGGTCAACATCATGGGTGTCGATTGATGACTGGGATGGTGATGGTACACACACCCATGGGGGAACATGCTATTCCCAGGGATGACATTAATGGCACATCACGACTGGGAATGGGGGCCATATGGTTATCAAAATGAATATTGGTAAATGCATTATAGATGGAGGGGAAATAGTGCCTATATGCTAGTTTGAAAATGATACATGTGGCAAGGTTCCCGACACCATTGATGTGACTTGAAGCCTTATTCGTATGATGGAAAAACAAGAGTTTGCTGCTTGTATTGGTCAATATCCTGCACATATGGCACACATACCCAAGTGTAGTAGAGAACATGACCAAGGTATTGACAATGTGGAATTTATGTAACCGAAACAAGACGTACCTTTAGGGTACCAAATTATCAAGGGTAGAAGCATTTAAGTTACAACCCACTGACAGGGTGGTCGAGGGTGATACCTTCAGGGTTGGTTAATACATAGGCCCCTTTGGGGAGACATTTCTTAACGACATAAGGACTTGTCCATATCTGGTCTGGGTTTGTTGTCTTTCTTGGCGTTGAAGATGAGTACGAAGTCACCTTCATTGAAGTTGCAAGGTCACACCTGTCGGTCATAGTGTGCCTTAGAACGAAATTTCATGGCTTCTTTTTGTTGAAGGTATCCCCCACACTCTTCGTTGAGGTGTTCCAAGGTAAATATGAATTGATTAAGGTTGGGGGTATCTGGTAGCAACTCAACAACGCATTGGAGGGTAGGGATTTGGAACTCGATGGGAAGGACAACTTCTACACCATGGACAAGGTGGAATGTTGTAAATCTTGTAGTGGTTTTAACCGAAGTACGATAAGCCCAAAGAGCATGGAATAACATGTGGTGGCAGTTACTTTTGTTCTTATTTACTGTGCGTTGGAGCATAGTTTTGAGAACTTTGTTGAAAGCTTTAACGTGGCCATTTTCCTGTGGGTAGTAAGCTATTGAAAATTCGAGTTTAAATCCTAACTTCAACGATAGTTCTTCAAATGATTCATTACGGAAGTGTTTTTTGTTGTCAGAGACAAGTTGTTTGGGTAGGCCCAAGCGGGAGATGGTGTGTTTGAAGAAGAATCAAGCGGCAGTAATTCCTTTATATTCGAATGTAGGCATCTCTTTGACCCATTTGGTGAAGTAGTCGAGAGCAACAACGATATAATGGTGACATTGCGCTGAGATGGGGAGACATTCCATAAAGTCAATTGCCCATTTACAAAATGGATCAGCAGTGATGACTGGATGTAGGGGCACAGGGGAGTACCATTTTTTGTAGGAAAATACCTCACAATTGGTACACCATTTGAAGGCGTAGACACAATATTTGAAGACCAAGGGCGAAAAATACCCTGCATGTAATATTTTTTGAGCGGTGGCCAGTATCGAGCAGTGGCCACCGCAAGCTTCGCTATGGAAGTCATTCAGAAATTGATCTTCCTTCTCATGTGTGAGACACCTCTGTAGAATAGTATTGATAACACAACAATACAAGACATCTCGTATGAGGAGATATCTAGGTGCTTGGTGATGGATATTGTGACGATCGTCGTGGGACAAGTGGGGGGAAAGGTTATGAGTACGGATATAAGTAAGGATGTCACTGTACCATGGGTCATCGCCAGCGATGAGGAAGAGATGCTCATCAGGTAACTGATCCTGAATAGATTCACCTGAGTTGCTAGACAGAAGGTATGTAATGAGAGAGAAAAAGAAAGAGAGATATTGGGGGTTAGGGGTTAGGGGTTTAGAGAGATAAAAAGAAAGAGTGGTATTGGGGGTTAGCGGTTATGGATTAGGGGTTAGGGTTTAGGGATTAGGGGTTAGGGGTTTAGAGAGAGATTGGGGGTTAGGGATTTAGACAGAGGGAGGGAGAGAGATATCAGGGGCTAGGAATCTAGAGAGAGAGGGAGATATTTTGGCTTGAGGTTTTAAAGATTGAGAGAGACTAGGGATTAGGAATTGAGGGAGATAGAGATATTACATTGGATGTGAAAGAGTGTGAAATATTGAAGGAAAAGATGCAAAAGCTAACCAATATCTACTATGAAGTTTTGGATATTTGTAAGGGGTTGGGGGAGAGCGATATTGGGGTTTACGGGTTTAGAGTGAGAGAGAGGGGAAGTATTAGATGCAAAAGAGTCTAAGGTCTTAGAGGAAAAGATGCAGAAGCTACCAATAACTATTATTAAGTTTTGGATGCCCTGAAGAGAGAGAGAGAGAGTATCCAATATGAAAGGGTCTAATGAAAGGTACCTTCGACAAGAAGGTTCTTTCTTAACAATACACACCACACACACATTCACATAGACAATATGCAAACAACATGCCAAAATTTGGCTTATATTACTTATCTGAATCGATTACAATGAAAACTACAAAGAAATGAAATGACTAACTAACTGTCATCCATAACTGTTACAATACAGAAGTAGCTGTGTGTTAGTGTGTCGACCTCACCCTCTCCTAGTTCACTATGGAACTATGAGCTATGGATCGATCCTCTCGGCTCTGTAGTTGTGTGACTTTCCTATCCAATCTACCAGACTTCTCTTGAGCTCTCCTCTGCTCTACTTGACCTTCCAAAATGCCAAGTCCTCAACTGATCTAAACTCCTTGATCCTCTACTCTGTTGCTGTTATTCTCGAGATCATTACAACCACCAAGACACGCATCCTCTTCCTGTCAACCTCCTCAGATCTTGCAGACCTGCAACTGTCATCTCCCCAACCGTGCTGCACAGCCTCTTCCTATGACGACATCTGTCATGTCTTCACCTACCTGCAATAACTGTCATTAACTTATTTAGCAAAATCGAACTGTTTCCAAGTACTCTCCTTGACTTCCATGCATCCTTCTAACAAGCTACAATAATCCACCATGTCGGCCATACTGTCTGTCAGATTCGACTTACCCTTCAGCTTCCTTCACACTCTTCAGGCTTCACCAATATGCCCCTTCCTCCTTGCTTGGCTTATGACCAAACCTCTCAGAGTCGTGGTTCAACGCATGTCGACCATCGATTCTCCGCCCTTGACTTGTCGTCTTTCGACCCCAACATGTCGACTCTTGACTTCACTGCATTTGTCAGTTGCATACCCGACTGCTCCTGCTCGACTTATTGAATTCTACAAGTCAATCTGCTCTCCCGCACCACCGGTCGTCAGCACTCCCTCTAGTCGGATTTCCCTCAAGTCGATTACCTTCGATTGATCTTCCTAGGCCCCGATGCTCCTGCGTCATACTCCCCAAGTGAAAAAGAACTCAACTGCTCCGTCAATCTCTTGAACTCTTCTTCGAAAATCCATGTTGCCTCATGCAACTCATTATTCTCCCATCGCACTAAGTATTCCTTCCTTCGTGAACTCCACGTACGCCTGACTTTGCGTTCCTTTATTATTTCTGTGATTTCTTCCCTCTATCGATTTGGGATCTACTCTATCTAGTCGATATTTGACACTTTGCACTTCTACTGCTTGAACCTTCTTCAAACTTGAACAAATCTCAGACATTGAATGTTGGTGAAATGTTCAAGTCATTCGACAGCTTCAATACATAAGCATTGTCCGAAATCTTCTTCAGCTTCAGCTTGTTATATATCAATGTCGAAAAATATCTCCTTCCACAAATGTTCATAGACCAAGTCTCCTTCCCTGAAGGACTGTAGTCTCTTCTTCCTGTCGGCTCTCAATGTTAGGAACCCATGTCAACCCTTCTATTTTGTTAGTATATTGTTGTTGGACGCATATGCTTTGTAAGTGATCCCGTAGTATTTGTTGATCCATAATTTGTCTTATTGTTGTTGGACGAATATGCTTTGTAATTCGTCCCGTAGTTATTGTTGATCCATAGTTTGTATTGGCCCATGGTTTGTATTGACACATGGTATTGACCCCGTGGGATTGGCTCCTAGACATAGTATATAAGTTTGTGTTGAGACCAATGAAGGTACCGTGAAGTTATTTGTATTGAGCTTGCTCAAAGGAGGTTTCCCCCTCCAAGTGGCCTACGCCCAATAAAAGTGATTATGAGTTCTCTTATTTCTTATATCTCATGTATTTTCATTAATTAATTGTTGTAGGTTCCTCACATCTCGTATTAGAGCACTTTCTTGGGCTCGCTGGGTGAAATTTCTGCCAAATTGTTTTTTCGCATCTGTTGCAACTTCGGATCTGGGAATAATCCCTATCCGCTTAACTGTGGGAAGTACTTGGGCATAATCCCTAAAACTCATTGTGAGGAGTACCACAGGAACCCCAAAGTAGTTGTTCCATTGAGAGGACCTTCCAGCGAAAAGGGCAATGACCCCTACCTGATTGACTAGTTCCCACCCGTGAGGTAAACCAAGAGCTGTCATTTGTGGCAAAGCGGTTATCAGTTTTACCTAAGCCATGGAGTGAGGGGTACTGCCCCAATACACAAGCTGTCAGACAACATTGGTGGCCGGGTGAATCCCCTGAACCGATAGGAAGCCGAACATACCTGGAATCCATATCTATTTTCAGCTGAACTATTGTCAATCACTTCTATGCCATTGCAGATCCATCTGTTGCCGATCACTTCCACGTCATTGCAGATCCATTCTGAAATTTGATTCAGATATAGTCGTTTCTGATCCATTCTGAGCCGTTCCAGAACCCACCATTTCTAATCCATTCCGAAAGCTGTTTCAGATCCATTCTGAGAAAAAAAAAATGTTTTTTCGCCATATCTCCCTTGTTTTAACTCTGTTTTCCCTGAAAATTCACTAACACCCCTGTAATCCCATTCTGCATATTTCATTCCTAAGGACCCTATCCCAAATTCCATTTCCCAAAGCCCAGAATCCCACATTTGTCTATTTTTAGGGTTTGCCATAACTTCTTCAATTTTCACCCACTTACCTCCAAATTTTGCCACCATGTTCATTCCCTATTTCTGCTTCTTTGTCCCTCTTTGACCAATTTTCTCATTCTTTCACCCTGCTTCTAAAATCCTCATTTTTTCTTCCCTATCCATCAGAAAGTTTCCAAAACCTAGTCAAACCCCAATTACCTATCCGAGTTTTTCCCAAATCCAAATTTCCCTTTACTAAATAATCTTTTGTTTGTGTTTTTCTATCCATTCCCAAACAAACAAACAAACAAACAAAACCCCTGGTTATGGTTGTCATCCACGCAGGAGAAAAAACCATGGAGGATGCACTTGCAGCCATCCAAACCAAACTCCAAGATCTGGATGAAAAATTTCTCAACCTCCATCTTTAGCATTCATCCATGAACAATAACCGACAGCAAGAATCTTCTGCAGCCAATGAGTTCTCTTCTTCCAGCAATTTCCATGGTCTGAAACTTGAATTTCCTTGCTTCAATGGTACTGATCCTTCTGGATGGATCTATCGTGCAGAACAATATTTCAGTCTACATAATACTTTTGATGTCCAAAAAGTTCCACTTGCATCCTTTCATTTGGAACTGGAAGCCCTTCAATGGTATTGTTGATACATCAAGGCTCATGACAAGCCAAAATGGACAGATTTTTGCCAAGTCCTTTTGCAACGATTTGGTCCTAGTGGTTTTGATGACTTCACCGGAGCACTCACCAAACTTCGTGAAAGTGGCACTGTGAGAGAGTATCAGACGGAATTTAAGAAACTAACCAATCACACAGAAGGATTGTCTGATGAATTCTATAGGAGTTGTTTTATCAGAGATCTTAAGGATGAAATCCGGTTAGAGGTTAAAATGCTCTGTCCAAACACAATAATGGAATTCATAGGGTTGGCTAATGTCATGTCCCCATCTAGACCCTATCACTTTAACATTTTAAATGATGTAACATTGTTATGAAATCGTGGTGAGGAGCTCAAGGCCAAGGCCCCACCATCGATTTATTGATGCATATGGTTTGCGTGCTAGCCAGGCTCATTGGAACTTCAACATCATGTAATATGCATTTTAATAAAAATACCCACAACTAGCTATGCAATGCAACAAAGAGATTTCACAAGGAATTAGGAGGGAAAAAATTCAAACTCTTGAGCCAATCAGTTCAAGCCAAGAGTCAATGAGAGAACCCATCAAACCCTCAACTACCCATGTTGACTTTTGTACCCAACCATTGATTTCTCCCAAGAGTTGGTTGAGGTAGTTAATGTCTTGAGAATGGAGAGGTATGGCTGTCCAAATTCGGGTATGGGCAAACCACCCTTCATGGAAAATCATGTTTGTCTCCTTGGGCAAGAAAAGAGCCACGAAATTGCTCTCTAAGCCATTATGCAACCATCAGTCTTGCTCCCTCATGCAGCTCTAGCTGCCTGGGCGTTTTCCTCCATGGTTTTTCTAGGTTTCCCTTCATCTTTTACCTGGGAAGGGGCATTTTTGTGTTGATTACCAGTGGGGAAGAGAACAACATGTTTTTGGGTCTTCCTGGAGGTCATTTAGGCCATTGGAAATGATCATAACCAGTAGGGAGAAATCGATTTTACTCCCTGGGGTTGAAATCGAATTACTCTTTCCACAGTCTGTTTTAGTGAGCCACGATTTGGGAAAAACCCATGGACCCTGTTTTGTAAAATACCCTTGTTTTAAATGGTATCTATGCCCAATGTTTGTGCTTGTGGTGTGAGAAATGAGAATGTTGGGGTATGGGATTTGGGTATACATTGCTTTGGCTTGAGCTTGAGAATAAGCATCCATGGTTGAAATGTATCCTGATAAACCCAGCTGTGGACTGGCTTGGCTGAAATGAAATGAGTAATTGGCAGTGAACGAGCTGGAATGTTCCCTTTCCTTGTGAGAATCATGCCCAGCTCGGGGATGGCCTTCGGACAGACTCAGTATAAGCTGTCGAAGAGCCTATGGTTGGGTGGAACGTTGCAGTGACATAGCTAGTTGCTTGGGGCAGTTGCAAAATGAAGATAAGTGTTTTTATGTCTATGTATTTACTTCTGCAATGTTTAATTAATGATTATTTTGATATGCTGGATGAGCATGAATTGTGTGTGGATGTTGTTTTAATTCCGCTGTGCATAATTGATTTGTTTTACATCTGCACACTCATATTTTAATTATATGAATCTAACGAATGGGTTGAGATCATGTGAAAGCCTTGAATTTGGCATCATGTTCCCTTCCTTGCATTGGATAAATGGGTGGGTACATGACAGATGGTATCAGAAATGTTGGTTGTAGCATTGGGACTTCATGGGATATCTATCACAATTTGCAAAGGTAAGTATGCTTCCTGCTCAGCAGTAATCATTAAGCAAATTTCAAAAAAAAAATTGGAAATTTGAAATTTTCTAAGTGTTTTTGAGTTTTTATGCTAAGTTTGTTTCAGCGCAAGATTTCGAGTTCCGACGAAACGTTCGGCTCAAGTTAGCGAATTGGGCCAAAGCAGTTGGCAGAAAATTAGCAAAGTTCACCGAAAAATATGGACAAATTTTGGCTAAACTCTCCGAGTGGAGCCGAAACGGCGGAAGAACTCGGCGAGTGGAGCCGAAACTGCAGAAAGAACTGGCGAGTTTGCGTTGAAGTTGTCGAAAGGAAAAGCTGAGTTTTCGATCAGAAGAACTCGGCAAGTTGGTCCGCAACAGCGGAAGGACTCGGCGAGTTGGTCCGCAACGGCGGAAGGACTCAGCGAGTTGGTCTGAAAAACTTTCTAAGTGTTTTCGGCGTCAAAGAGGAAATTTCGGGAGAACTTAGCGAGTTGATCCGAAACGACGGGAGAACTTGGCGAGTTGATCCAAAACGGTGGGAGAACTTGGTGAGTTGCTACGCAACAGCGGAAGAAATCGGCTAGTTGGTCCACAATGGTGGAAGGACTCGACGAGTTGGTCCGAAAAATTTCAAAATTTTCTAAGTGTTTACGGTGAAGAAAATTTCGGAAGAACTTGGTGAGTTGCTCCGAAACGGTGGGAGAACTTGGCGAGTTGCTCCGAAACCGCGGGAGAACTCAACAAGTTGCTCCGAAACAGCGAGAGAACTCAGCAAGATGGTCCGAAACGGCGAAAGGTTTTTCTAAGTATTTTTTAGCGTCCAGGAGAAAATTTCGGAAGAACTCGGCAAGTCGCCCCGTAACGGCGGAAGGACTTGGCAAGTTGGTCCACAACGGATCGGAAGGAAAAACTGAGTCTTCGACTGGAAGAACTCGGCGAGTTGGCCTGAAACAAGGAATTTCAGCCATTTTTCAAGTGCCGAAAGTTGAAAAATGCCATGGAACTTGTGCGCCAGATTGTGCGAAATCGAAGGATTTACAAAAAAAATGAAGGCGCTGCCCTCGACCCACCCTGCAGCACAAGGGGGCAACCCCCTTGACCCCCGTCGTCCCCCGGAAGACAGTCGTTGAAAGTGTGAAATGCATTCTCTATGCTTGGGAATGAGAAGCAGGAATTGCATTAAGAGTAGTTTGTTGTAATATGCCTTGTAGAAGAGCAATGGGAGCAGCAAGGCAATGTTGATAAAGGAATAATTCCTTTAACTCCTCCATTGCTATTATATTTATATTTCCTGAGTTGTCTATACTGAAAATTATGGCATAGGGATGTTGGAAATGCAAAAGGATAAATAGATGAAGTGAATATGTACTAGATGGCATATTGCACAGTGCATGTGAAAATGTTTTTTGGGTGTATATGATATTGCATATTAGTAAAATAGTGAGGTTTTACATATGCAATGAGCCACTTAAGATAATTATTGTGGTTGCTAATAATTAGTCATGTTCACATTGGTTGTAGGACCAAAGACAACCGAAGCATGGCTAAGGATGTGGATGATGATTGTTGCATACAACCTTATGAAGAGAGGATGGTGCAACAAATCCATGATCATGATGTTGGAAAAAGGACGGAGTAGCCTTGGTAAGAGGCCAACTGATCAGGTAACATCAAGCAATGTTAATGAGAGCCATGCAGGTAATGGTTATTTATGCTTAGTTGCATGAATGTTGAAGGAGGATTTGATAAGATCCCTTCAACTACAGTTAAACTATGATGATTTGGTTTGCATGTGGTATTGAGTGCCTAAATGTGAATGTTAACCTACCAAGTATGGTCAGGTGTGGGTAAATGAAGGTAAGGAGCCTTACACCCTATAGTTTCTAGAAACCTCAATGCATTCATATGAATTCATATCATGCCATTTGTGAATATTGGTTGTGAGTTTAACAACCAAAACAACTGAGGACTTATGGACCTGTCATGGTAGTGCATGTTGTATGTAGTAATCATGGTCAGGCCATAGTATGTTTGAATGCATAGTATTCATGAAATCATGCAAGATGGCATTGAAGAGATGTGCATTGAAATATTCGGCAAATGTTGTAAATATGCATGCATGTGTAGGTGCACATGTTGAAATACATTGTGTGAATGCATGGGTGTGACATATATATGTTTCAATGCAGTTAGATAATAGATGAAATGGTGGACTATTGCTAATCCTGATACCATTCCATAAGCTACTATGAATGTAGGAGAAGGACTGCATGAAGAAGGTAGACATGTGATGGGATACGAGAGAACTCTATTGGAAGGACAGAGCTGCATGGAATATGAAGTAATGAGTATTTACAGTTATTTAAATTGCATGGATAGTGTGACTATATCTTGCAATTTTATTGTGATAATGATGCATATATAGAAATGTATATATATTTCATTGCATTTCAAATGTTAAACAGCTGAAAGTGTTTGAATTATTGAGTATTATAATTCTGAGATCACTTCAGTGACAATTATGGCAATGAATGATTATGTGCATAGATACTCACAACGTGTTTGGCTGATTGAAGTTTCAGTTTTCAGGTAGAAAATTCTTGCGTATGGCAATGAGGATAAGTCCATAGTAAAGACCGAGATCTACCATGTGAAGAAGCCAAAGGTTATGAGAAGTTTCTCATGGTTGTAAATTTATGCATGAAACAAATCTGAAAATTGTCTGGTTTAAGTTTATGAGAATAGTCTCATAGTTGCAAATCTAATTTCTGTAGGAAAACAGATTTACAAATTTTAGATTTGAGAATTTGCTTATAATTGCTAATGATTGTTTGGCTTATATAGAATTGTGTCAGGAGGACATGTTATAGGTGGATGTTCATGTATGGTAGCAAGGGTGAAACCATAATGGGCAGAGTGATACCACTTACAAGAGCCAAAGAATATGAGGAGAGACTCATTGCTAAGCAAATCAATTTCTGTAGGAGACAAAATTGTAAATTCATATTGAATTTATATATTAATGCTATTGATTGGTTATGGAACAATCATATTTGAAGCTTATTGATAAATGCTGCTGACTGTTTGGCTATTTGATAAAGTGTGCCAGGATGACACATTGCAGGAAGACCATGTGTGATGGCCTGCAGAAGCCAAACTAAATGGGAAGGATCCCATGCTTTGGAAATGGGTTTCGGGTGAAATGCCATTTTAAATGTTGATAATGTCTCAGCCGAACTGCATGTTGGTAAAGCATGTGAGTGAGACAGTAAATTATGCCAAGAAGGCATGTGAAAAGATTGGGGTGGAAAACTGAAGGATTGTTGACTCAGAGAAGGGATCCTCCATTCTTCGCAAATGAAGAAAATATACATCTGTGAAATGAATGAGTATTCGGTAACCCTAACTAAGGATATACATGTCTGGTTATTAGATTTAATATGAAGAGCATGTTTTATTATTTCATTATTGTTCCAGACTGCTTGAGTGTGACTAAGGCCTACATGGCTCACATCGGAAAGGGATGCATACCTTTCGGGTGATGGGTTATGTTAGGGTTTCAATATTGACTACACCCTAAGGGAATGGACACATTCCTGGTGTTTCAATACTTGATAGTGAATGATATGAAATATGATTACGATTTCTGAGTAGCAATACTGATGATCCTGCTTATCCTTCTTGTGCTAACAGCTTACACAAATGCAATTTGGTGTTGCACGTTAAGAGGAAAAGTGAAGCAAGGGTGTTGAAGAAGACTATATGGGCAGTGGTAACCTTTCTATGCTCACAGTAAAGGACACTATAAGA
The DNA here is from genome assembly GCA_027924585.1 of Larix kaempferi. Classification (NCBI taxonomy): domain Eukaryota; kingdom Viridiplantae; phylum Streptophyta; class Pinopsida; order Pinales; family Pinaceae; genus Larix; species Larix kaempferi. The sequence goes on from BSBM01000445.1 coordinate 7,919,995, forward strand.
GATGGATAGGCCCGAGGAGCTATATTGCAGAAAAGGGGTATCATCCTTGTGTATTGTGAGTGGGTATTGTGGGGACATGCTAGCCTATAGTCAAGTGAGTCACCTATGGAGTTCCTAGAGGGAACCACTGGTTTACATAAGAGAAGGAGCCACATAATCATATTATGTTGTTCATATTGCCTAATAAACCCAGTCGATGTACTGGCTTGGAAATGGTTGTTGTATGCCTGATAAACCCAGTCGGTGTACTGTCTTGGCATTGGTTATTTGGGTGTTGTGGAGAAAGGTTGCTGGATGCCTGATAAACCCAGTCGATGTATTGGCTTGGCATGTTGTTAAATTAATGCCTGACAAACCCAGTCGTTGTACTGGCTTGGCATTGGTTATTTGCATGTTGTGGAGGTATTGGTGAAGGGTGTTATTTCCTGACAAACCCAGTCGGAGAACTAGCTTGGAAATGGTTATTGTATGTTTGATAAACCCAATCGGCGTATTGGCTTAGCATACTGATTTTTGAAATGCTTGATAAACCCAGTCGGCGTACTGGCTTAGCATACTGATTTTTGAAATGCTTCATAAACCCAGTCTGCGTACTGGCTTAGCATACTGATTTTTGAAATGCTTGATAAACCCAGTCGGCGTATTGGCTTAGCATACTGATTTTTTGGGATGCCTGATAAACCCAGTCGGTGCACTGGCTTGGCATTACCTATTCGGATGATGTTGTGGAGAAGCATGTGTGCTGGCCAAGCATCCACCCCATAGGTGATCCAAGGCTTGTAAAGCAGAGAAGGAAACCTGTGGAGTAGCGAGGAAAATGCACAATACAGATAAGTATTCATTTTCATTTATTTCTTGTTTGGAATAATGAAGAATTCAGGTATAAGTCTTATGAAAACCAAGCTAATACATTGTTGTTTCTTTGTTGGAAACCTTGGCCATTACAGGAAGCAAGGACCATGAAAGAACTATAAATTCTTGGTAAACCCAGAGAGTAACTGGTTGGAGCTATAAATGCTTGGTAAAGCCAGAGAGTAACTGGTTGGGCGCAATAAAAATGCTTGGTAAAGCCAGAGAGTAACTGGTTGAGAGCTATAAAATTCTTGGTAAATCCAGATAGTAATTGGTTGGGCGCTATAAAATTCTTGGTAAATTCAGAGAATAGTTGGTGGGAACATTAACCACTTGATGTTGTAGAGCAGCCGGCGTGCTGTCCAAACATTCCCTAATTAATTGATAAAATCCAGTCGACGTACTGGCCTGGCATTTCCTATTTGAATGATTGTGGAGTAGCCTGCGTACTGTCCCAACATTCATTATTGTATCCACGGGAAATCCAATGCTTTGAAAGCAAAGAAGGATCCTGTGGAATAAAGTGAAGACATCCGATACAGATAAGTATTTGGTTATCTTACAACTTCTTGCTTATGAATATACATGTGTATATGATTTGATTATGATTTTCTCAAACTCTTATCTAGAGATAAACCCTATGAAAATACACTAAACATGTGAATTAATTCAATGTTTGAGTGTAGGTATTGCTGGAAGCAAGGACTATGAAAGCATATGGAGGATGCGTGTGGACATATGACTGTCCTAAAGAGCTCAGTATGAACAGTAATGAAAGATGGTGCTAGTGGAACTGTGTGGGTCCTAGCAGCCAAAGGTTCTGTAAGCAACAATAGGGAAGGGATTTCTTTGGAGCAATTCCCACCTGCAGAGCTGGAAGACCAAAGTTAGAAGGAGCAGCTTGAGGAAGCCAAAAGACTTGATCCTGAAAGTTCAAAGTAAAGAGATTAAATGCAGGATAGACCTGCCCCTAGTTGTGAATTTTGAGGCATATGTAAAGTGGGTATTTATTCCTAAGTGTTGGAACACCGAGGATGGTGTTATTCCAAGGGGAGGGGAATGTCACGTCCCCATCTAGACCCTATCACTTTAACATTTTAAATGATGTAATATTGTTATGAAATCGTGGTGAGGAGCTCAAGGCCAAGGCCCTGCCATCAATTTATTGATGCATATGGTTTGCGTGCTAGCCAGGCACATTGGAACTTCAACATCATGTAATATGCATTTTAATAAAAATACCCACAACTAGCTATGCAATGCAACAAAGAGATGGGGGCATGATTTCACAAGGAATTGGGAGGGAAAACATTCAAACCCTTGAGCCAATCAGTTCAAGCCAAGTGTCAATGAGAGAACCCATCAAACCCTCAACTACCCATGTTGACTTTTGTACCCAACCATTGATTTCTCCCAAGAGTTGGTTGAGGTAGTTAATGCCTTGGGAATGGAGAGGTATGGCTGTCCAAATTCGGATATGGGCAAGCCACCCTTCATGGAAAATCGTGTTTGTCTCCTTGCGCAAGAAAAGAGCCACGAAATTGCTCTCTAAGCCATTATGCAACCATCAGTCTTGCTCCCTCACGCAGTTCTAGCTGCCTAGGCGTTTTCCTCCATGGTTTTTCTGGGTTTCCATTCATCTTTTACCTGGGAAGGGGCGTTTTTGTGTTGATTACCAGTGGGGAAGAGAACAGCATGTTTTTGGGTCTTCCTGGAGGTCGTTTTTGCCATTGGAAAGGATCATAACCAGTGGAGAGAAATCGGTTTTACTCCCTGGAGTTGAAATCAAATTACTCTGTCCACAGTCTTTTTTAGTGAGCCACGATTTGGGAAAAACCCATGGACCCTATTTTGTAAAATACCCTTGTTTTAAATGGTATCTATGCCCAATGTTTGTGCTTGCGGTGTGAGAAATGAGAATGTTGGGGTATGGGATTTGGGTATCCATTGCTTTGGCTTGAGCTTGAGAATAAGCATCCATGGTTGAAATGTAGCCTGATAAACCCAACTGTGGACTGGCTTAGCTGAGATGAAATGAGTAATTGGCAGTGAACGAGCTGGAATGTTCCCTTTCCTTGTGAGAATCATTCCCAGATCGGGGGTGGCCTTCGGACAGACTCAGTATAAGCTGTCGAAGAGCCTATGGTTGGGTGGAACGTTGCAGTGACATAGCTAGTTGCTTGGGGAAGTTGCAAAATGAAGATAAGTGTTTTTATGTCTATGTATTTACTTCTGCAATGTTTAATTAATGATTATTTTGATATGCTGGATGAACATGAATTGTGTGTGGATGTTGTTTTAATTCCGTTGTGCACAATTGATTTGTTTTACATATGCACACTCATATTTTAATTATATGAATCTAACGAATGGGATGAGATCATGTGAAAGCCCTGAATTTGGCATCATGTTCCCTGCCTTGCTTTGGATAAATGGGTGGGTACGTGATATCTAAGTTGGAAGAAGACAAGATTGCAGCTCAACAATGCTCCAAACCCACTTTTATTCCCTTCTGAAATATGGGTTCTCAACGACCTCCCATCCCGCCAGCTCCTCGACCAACTCCTATTAAGCATTTGTCTAAAACAAAGATGCAGGCACGTAGAGAAAAAGGACTTTGTTATAATTGTAATGAGAAATTCACTCGAGGACATAGATGTGTTCAACAAAAGCTCTATCTCTTGGATATGGATTCTACGCCTACCTATAAAATTGGTGAAGAATCTCCAAATACAATGGATGATTAGGTCGACATTCAAGAGCCGCCTATTGACCCACCATCTCAGGATAAACAACCAAAGATATCTCTCCATGCTTTATCCGGCGTCACCACCCCCCAAACAATGCGGGTCAGGGGTTACCTCAAGAAGCTTCCTCTTACAATACTCATTGATTCTGGTAGCACTCATAACTTCATTGACCCTCAGATTGCCAAACATGTTTATTGTTTTGTCCATCCTTGCCCTAACTTTGAAGTCATGGTTGCCAATGGGGGAACCTTACCTTGCAAGACGAAGTGTCACAATGTGCGTATCTCTCTGGAATATTATAACCTGCGCTCTGACATGTTTGCCTTGTCCCTAGGAGGATGTGATGTGGTTTTGGGCATTCAATGGTTATGCACACTTGGCCCCATCTTATGGGATTTTGCTGAACTTTAGATGCAGTTTTCAGTCAATGGGAAACAACACAAATTTAAGGTCTTACAACAAGGGTCTCTTCGCACCATCAGTTCACATCGCCTGGAAAAGATCCTTAAGAAGAATTCACATGGTGTCATCGCTCAACTCCATCCCATTCAGATGCACCCATCATGGTCTCACCTACTTCCTTGGATAGATATGCAAGTGTCCTTGCTGAACCAATGGGCTTGTCGCCTTCAAGAGACCATTCCGTTAAGAATTTAGCTACATCTACATCTCAACAGGAAATGATGGCTATTTTGCATGCAGTACAGAAGTGGCAGCCATACCTATTAGGGAATTATTTCTACATCAAGACTGGTCTCCAGAGTCTGGAAAATTTCCTAGAACAATGGGTCTCCTCCCCAACACACCTGAAATGGGTTATCCAACTCATGGGTTATGCCTATGCGATCACTTACAAGAAGGGTAAGGACAATATGGTGGTAGATTCTCCTTCTCGCACATTTTATGACTCAGTTTCTCTTACATCTATTTATCTGGTTGTTCCAAATTGGTTGCAATTTGTTCAACAGGGCTATCTCTTCTATGAACTCCATGCTTCTTCATCATTAGGGTACTCTGGGTTCCTAAAAATGTATGACCGGGAACAATGTAACTTCTTTTGGCAGGGACTGAACATGACAATTCAACAGATGGTGGCTGACTGTGATACTTGCCAGGTCAACAAGGGTGAAGCGACACTCCTTTCGGGACTGCTCGAATCCTTGCCTATCCCTACAGAGATTTGGACAACTATTTCTATGGATTTCCTAGAAGCGCTCCAATGGTACGATACCACATCTAAAAGGACACCATATGAAGCAATCAATGGACATGCACCACTAGTTATTCTTCCATACACCCTCAGCAGCTCCCCAGTTTAGGAAATTGACTCGATTCTTCGACACCGCGATCAAATTCTTCTCATTCTGTAGAGCATTCTTCTCATTCTGTAGAGCAATCTTCACATGGAAAGAATTTGACTGAAACAACAATCCAATAAGCACCGTCCTGAGCGCACTTTTCACGCATTTGATATGGTTCTTCTTCATCTACATCCTTCCAAGAAACCCTCACTGCAACTCAAAAGGCGTCAGTGGCGCGGAATGCAACCCGAGGATGCTACAGGGGAACCACTCCTTCAGATTCTGCATCAATTTCCACATCTAAAGCTTTGAGGACAAAGCTTTTTATAAGGGAGAGGGGATGTTAGGAACCCATGTCAACCCTTCTATTTTGTTAGTATATTGTTGTTAGACACATATGCTTTGTAAGTCGTACCGTAGTATTTGTTGATCCATAGTTTGTCTTATTGTTGTTGGACGCATATGCTGTGTAAATCGTCCCGTAGTAATTGTTGATCCATAGTTTGTATTGGCCACGGGGGCTTCACTCAATAAAATGCTATCATAGCATGTTCATTCGTGGCATATGAAACAATACCCCTAATTTCACTCAATATTGGAAAATACCTTCCAAAATCATTTTTTTTTACCCCCTCCCTATATGCCTTCCCAATTAAAAAAAAACCCTATTTTAACTACATATTGTATGTATCAATTTTTTTTATTAACATTTTTTATACCCCTTTATATTTCTACCTAGTATATTGATATGATACCCCTCTTATGACCCAACATGCATTCTACAATTGTGGCTTAGGAGTTGAGAGAGAGAGAGAGAGAAATGGGTTGGGGGTTAGGGTTTTAGAGAGATCTAGAGAGTGGGAGAATGTACGTTAGGGAGATAGAGAGACAAAAATATTGAGAAAGAGAGAGAGGGTTAGGATTTTAGAGAAAGAGAGATAGAGATTGCGGCTTAGGGGTTTAGAGAGAGAGAGGTTGGGGGTTAGGGATTTAGAGAGATCTAGAGAGAGGGATATTGTGGGTTAGGGAGAGAGAGAGAGAGAGAGAGAGAGGGTTAGGGGTTTATATATATATATAGAGAGAGAGAGAGGGAGAGAGATTGGGGGTTAGGGAGAGAGAGGGTTAGGATTTTAGAGAAAGAGAGATAGAGATTGTGGCTTAGGGGTTTAGAGAGATAGAGGACTAGGGGTTTATATATATAGAGAGAGAGAGAGGGAGAGATATTGGGGGTTAGGGATCTAGAGAGAGAGAGATATTGGGGGTTAGGGGTTTAGAGAGAGAGAAAGACAGATTCAGAAAGAGAGAGAGGGTTAGGGGATTATATGGAGAGAGAGAGAGAGAGAGAGAGACATCTTGGGCGTTAGGGGTTTAGAGATATCTAGAGAGTGGGAGATTGTGGCTGAGAGAGAGAGAGAGAGAGATTGTGGCTTAGGGGTTGAGAGGGAGAGAGAGGTTGGGGGTTAGGGGTTTAGAGAGATCTAGAGAGAGGGAGATTGTGGGTTAGGGAGATAGAGAAAGAGAGTGAGGGTTAGGGATTTAGAGAGAGACAAAGATTGATATTGCAGGTTAGGGATTTATAGAGAGCAAGAGATATTTGGGGTTATGGGTTTAGAAAGAGAGAGATTGGAGGTTAGGGATTTAGAGAGAGATAGATATTGGGGTTTAGGGGATTAGAGAGAGAGAGAGAGATTGGATTTTATGGATTTAGAGAGAGAGAGAGAGATATTGGATTTTATGGATTTAGAGAGAGCGAGAGAGAGGGAGATTGTAGCTTAGAGAGAGAGGGGTTTTGGGGTTTATAGAGAGAGAAAGATATTGCAGATTAGGGATATATATATATATATCGAGAGAGAGAGAGAGAGACATTAGGGGTTAGGGGATTAGAGAGAGAGATTGATGGTTAGGGGTTTGGAGAGAGAGAGACATTAGGGATTAGAGGTTTCCAAATAGAGAAAGAATGAGATTGGGGTTTAAGGGTTTAGGGAGAGAGACAGAGAGAGAAACTGGGGGTTAGACATTGACGGAGATAGAGAGATTACGTCGGATGTGAAAGAATGTGAAGTCTTGAAGGAAAAGATGTAGAAGCTGACAAATATGTACTATAAAGTTTTGGATTCCTATTAGGGGTTGATGGAGAGAGATATTGGGGTTTACGTGTTTAGAGTGAGAGAGAGGGAGAGTATCGAATGCAAAAGAGTGTGAAGTATTGAAAGAAAAGATGCAGAAGCTGACCTATATCTACTATTATGTTTTGGATGCCAGGAAGAGAGAGGGAGAGAGAGAGGGGGGTCTTATAGATTCAGGGTTATGGGTTTAGAGATAGTAAGAATGAAAAAGGTTGGGGATTAGGTATTTAGAGAGAGAGAGAGAGATTGGCGGTTAGGGGTTTAGAGAGAGAGAGGGTATGAAGTATTGAAGGGGTTGAGAGCGAGAGAGAGAAAGAGAGAGAGGTTGGAGGTTAGTGGTTTAGAGAGATCTAGAGAGAGGTATATTGTGGGTTACACAGATAGAGAGAGAGAAAGATTGAGAAAAAGAGAGAGGGTTAGGAGTTTAGAGAGAGAGATAGATGGGGATATGGTTAGTGGTTTAAAGAGAGAAATTAGGGGTTATGGGTTTAGAGAGAGAGACTGGGTATCAGGGGTTTAGATATATATATGTATATATATATATATATAGAGAGAGAGAGAGGATGTGGTTAGTGGTAAGAGTAGGTGAGAGACCAAAAGGGAGAGAGAGAGTGGGTGGTTAAGTGTAGCGGGGGAGTAGGTGAGGAGGGATATAGATAGAGTGAGAGGGATGGAGAAATGGTTAGTGGTAGGTGAGAGAGAGAGAGGAAGAGAGAGGGGAGTGGGGGTATGAGGGTGAAGAGTGGGGTTTTGGGGAACGATATACAGAGAGAGAGAGAGATTAGGGATTGGGGGTTTAGAGAGAGCGATAGAGATATGGGGGGTGATGGTTAGTGGTAGGACTAAGTGATATGGGGAAAGGTTAGTGGTAGGGGGTTAGAGAAATAGAGAAAGGAGGGGGTTAGGGCTTAGGATAATAGAGATATGGGGGGATTGGGATTTATGGTATATGTTTTTAATCAGGGTATTATGCATTATTGTAAAGGGATAGATGGGTGGTTGAGAGAGAGAGGACGATGGGGTTATAAAGAGGGAAGGGGCATGGGATTATATTGATAAAGGGATATATAGCTAGAAGGAGGGTGAAACAAATATGTAACCATAAACGCACATGCACTAATAGTGTGTGTGCGCTTACAGTGAGTGTGCACTAATAGTGTGTGTGCGCTAATAGTGTCTGTGTGTGCTTTTAGTGCGTGTGCGTTACTAACGAGCGTGCCCTAAACTTTTTATTTTTTTTGGGTGCACTTGCCTTTTTCTACACCATGTGTCATGAATTGGCAAGTGTGGTTCTAGGTTCGGATTGTTGAACCTTGTGCCTTGGACTGCATTATAGAAAAACACATCATGTTCTGTAACTTCATGTTTTTCAACCTCGAATCTATATATGCTCCACTTGTGTACTGCCAATGAAACTGTACACACTTATAGAAATCTTTGTGTAGATTCCAAATATTTATTTTTTGAATAAATTTGTTAGTATTTTCTATTTTTTATTCATTTTTTTTGCAACCATGTCATATTTACATAAAACATAGGTCATGTATTTCAGCTATAACTTTGGACTGATAATGCTATTTTGAAAACGGAAAAGAACCCACACAAGTATATTGAAAGACCTACGAACTAAAAAAATGACTTTGTTAACACCATAATAGCAGGGCGTAATGCTCGACCTTGTATTTATAGGGATTTCTCAACTTCCTTAATTTAAAATAAAATAAAATTAGGTTGGAAAATTTTGGAAAAATAATGTTGCACTAGATCCACCTGTTATCTACAACCCTACATAATTTTTTTTTCAAATTTAGATAGCTTACATACCAAACCGAGGGCCTAACGCAAACATATGCATTATGTTTTTGAAAAAAAATAACATACCAATCCTAGAAGAATGTCATTTTGGGGATTTATACCAATTTTCCATAAATAAAAGTTATATATTCTCGAAGGTGATATGATTCTCTATGTTTCATCCTTTTACACCATGTTCTAAAAATTTGTGTAGGTACCTCTAAAAATTCATGTTAATGGCCAGATTTATGTTTTCCTTGAATTCCATTGCAACTAATGCATCATAAGTGGGTATCATTACCTTGCACCAAACTTTATGTTTTATTTATGATACATGGAAGAAAATGGATGAGTTCTAAGCTTGCCACTGGGAAAATGGGGATTTACTCTTCCACATGTCCCTCTTTCCTCTTTCCCTCTACTGGAATCATAGCCCTTCTAGTGTTATTTACACAACCATCTTGGACCATTTTGTTATATTCCAACATAAACATTTACATAGATTTACATCATTGTGATAAGCCAACCACTTGGCCCATATATGGATATTTACATAATACATTCCTAGCCATTCATTAGTTGGGCCTTGGCCTTGAGCTCTGCACTAGGAATATTTACTCGAATTTTTACATCATATTACATAATCTAATTTAATGTACATCCAAGGGTCAAGACTAGGATGTTACAAAAAGTATGACATCAAGAATGGGGATGTTGACATCTAAGGGATAAGAGTGATTGTCTTGATTTCTCATTTTCCTTTCAAAGTATCACATGAATTCATAAAGACAATTATTCTTATCACAACTATTTTCAATACTTTAAGGTGTATGAAACAAATTTTGCAATAAGTTAAGAACATGAATCTCAAGAATCATTAACAATAGTTGAAGAGTCATTTAGGGTAGATGATGAGTTAAGAAGTTGAAACGTTAAGCTTCACCAACTACACTTATAAATAGAATCATTCCCTTCCAGCTAAAGTTTTTAATTTGGCATTGTAAGTTGTCTTCATGTGCTAATAAATATTTTGATTTTTTTGGTTGTATTTCATTTTTGCAATGTTGTGTTGGGTTGGACTACTCTCTTCTCTCATATTTATCTTCATGCTTGTGAGTGTGAACATTCTAACTTGTGGACTATTCTCATGATATTGTGTTGATTCTCATTTATTTTTTTATGCTTACTAGCATGAAACATGGAGCCTCTTGGTAGATTTTAGGCTATTCCTAGTTGATCAAAATTTATGATTATGCATATACTTGGATAGACTATCTCTCTATTTCTTATCTAATTTTATTTCATTTCATCTTAGTCTTTACAAAAAATTGAATGACTAATTATGTACTAACCCTAGTTGTAGACTACTCTTGCTATGTTGTATGTCCATTCTCCACTTACACCCCATTTATTTAATGATGATGATGACGATGAAAACAATAACCTTCTTTTAAGGTAACAACCTAGACACAAACCAAATTGGTGTGTGATGCCACCAACTTGTTTGTGAGACAAGGGACCCCTTTGATGCAACAATTTGATTGCTAAAGTCTATGAAGGTGTACATAATTTATCTTTCCTTAGATTTGAATCTGTGACTTCCTAGAAGGAAAGACATTTTCTTAATCATTAGGCCCACTCAAGTGCATTGCACCAACATAAATCCATCTTAAATCCATATCTATACATCTCTCTTTTCTCATGCAATTACATTATATTAGTTTATAATACATTTCATTCCTACATATAGAATAAAGAACATCATCATATTCATATTGAGAGCGAGTGAAGGCTAATTAAGCCCTTTATCCCAATAAACCTATATTTAAACTATATTGTTGGCTACGGTCAAAAGCTAAGGTAAACATATTATTAGTGCCATTGGAATTAATGTGTCTCATAAGTGTAGAAATCAATTAAAAAACAAATTAGTTGAAAATAAGTTCCACATCCTATTTTGGAGGCAGAAATATACACCTAGTATGAAGTTGTCCAAACATTTTTTCCTTGCAAGAGAGCCTAGTATGATAGAGGTTTTGCTTCAAAAAAAACATAAACCCAAATAAAAATATTTCTATATATTAATACCAAATTTACAAATATCTCTCTATATTAATACCTAATTTACACATAAATAAATATACTATAGTTATGATATTTACATAGTAATATTGTTGCAATGGAAATATAAATATCTCAACCATAATGAAAATTGATTTTTACATATCTATAGCTTATGATTTATTAATTTTTAGACCACTCAATTGAGTGAGACTACAACCAACCTACCATATTAAACAATGAACCTACCATATTAAACAATGAAATAATTTATACATCAAGATATATGATCCTTCTGCTATTTGATGTGATTCAATATAGATCAGATGTTAACCAAAATACCATATTAAACAATGAAATTATTTATACTTCAAGATATATGATCATTCTTCTATGTGACATGATTCAAGATAGATCATATGTTAAGATGGATTTATTATGAGAGAAAGAAAGTACCAACTATTATAATGAAGTTATTTATGATCCTTCTTCTATGTACGTGATTCAAGATAGATAAAATGTTAAGATGGATCTATTATGAGAAAAAGAAAGTATCAACTATTATAATGAAGTGTGTGATTATGTCATTTTGTATTTTGTTAACTTTGTGAATGATTTAAACTTATATTAACCTTTAAATGAATATGGATATATAAATATATGAAGTGTTTTTATCATTAATCAATTAATACATAGAGCTAAATTAAAAATATAATAAAAAAGATAATATTCATTCACAAATATTTATATACATATAAACACTATTATAAAAGTCAATAATAATTACACAATCTTTCATATTTTCTAATTGTACTTTTCCTTATCGAAAATAAGTATATATGAGATATAATAATTTAGTATACTGTAATACCCTATATGGGCTGGTGCAAGGTAATGATACCCAATTATGACATGTTAGTTGCAATGAAATTCTGGAAAAACAGAAATATTATCATTAAAATCAATTATTAGAGGTACCTACAAAACTTTTTCCGATTAGGTGTAAAAAGATGAAACGTAGAAAAAAGGATGGCCTTCCGGAATATATAATTTTTATTTATGAAAAAGTGGTATAACCACCCCAAAATGTCATTATTCAAAGATTGGTATGTTATTTTTTTTCTAAAACATAATGCACATGTTTTTTTTTACTCGCCTGTTTGCTATGTAAATTTTCAATTTACAAGAAAAAAAATATGTAGAGGTGTAGGAAACAGAAAAATCTTGTGCGGGGCTATTTTTCCAAAATTTTAAAAGTCAATTTTATATTTTTTTTAAATTACCGAAGTTAGTGAAGCCCTAAAACGACCTTGTCAAGCTTTAATCCACCATATCATGGTCTAAAAATAATGAAAATGCTTTTTTTTTTGGTTGTAGGTATTTTCGTGCTCTTATGTGGGTTCTTTTCTGTTTTCGAAATATAGTAAGCCAATCAAAAGTTATAGGCCAAATAAACGACCTATGTTTTTTACGAATTTGACATGAGTGCAGTTTAAAATGAATTAAAAATAGAGAACAACAACAGATCTATTAAAAAATTATATATTCGGAATCTGCACATAGAGCTCGACAAGTGTGTGCAATTTCATCTGCAGTGCACTCGTGGAGCTTATGCAGAACTA